>VZRU01003709.1:21738-140910 GCA_013398155.1 Pedionomus torquatus | reverse complement strand
TGATATATGATAAACTCAGTGTGGCTAGCTTTTAGACACTTAAATCTTTAATATTCATTGCATNTGATCTTTAAGGTCCCTTCCGATTCTAACCATTCTATGATTCTGTGATATATGATAAACTCAGTGTGGCTAGCTTTTAGACACTTAAATCTTTAATATTCCTTGCATAATCTTTTTTGGTTTTTTTTTTTTTTTTTCCGAATACTTTCTTTATGTAATTTAACTGTAGCTATGTCTAGACATATTTCCTGGATATGGCTAAACAATTTTGAAGGTAAATTATGAGCGGATTTTTTCTTTTTGCACTTTCACACAAACATAATATCACTGTTATATACATTGGAACAAATGGGAACTGCAGACATCGGGATTTAAGCTCTCATCCGTTGAGCAAACCTCTGCACCTTTGTAAAATTAGTTATTTCCTAGTACTGTTTCAGTTATTTAACTTCCATTTGCAATAGAATTGTGTGGTGCATCCATACAATCCCTTTACATTGTTTCTGCTTGTACCCAGCAGTTCTAGTTTGGAAAAAATGATAGCATGACATCCTTTATGCTCTTCAGTCTCCTGGTTTCTGACATCTTAATTCTGTTTGCCTTAAGGTCATCTTCTGTAAGGCCATAGTTTAACAAGTAACTATCATAGGATTTCTGTTCAAAGTGCTTGTTTCTTTGCTTACAGGAAATTCTGCTTACCTTCCTCCTTTGTAGGATTCTCTGGTGTTCTGTTACATTTTATAAAAAGTAGCTGCCAATATTAACACCTTGTTCTTTTCCTCATGCAGCAACCCCATTTATAAAGTAAATTCACCTGAACTTCAGAAGGCTTTTTAAATATATTTTCAGACTTTTTTGCTGTAACATGTTCCATGGCTCTTGTTCAGTCTGTTTTCTGTTCTCTTTGTATAGCTGTCCACTCTTCCACTTTCTGTTACCCTACTTACTGGTTTCTCTACCTGTCTTCAGTAGGCTGTTGAAGTGCTACTGTCTTCCCTGAGAGCAGCCTGACTCACCTGGAAATTGTACGAGATAACGTCCTTTTTTTCGATGGTTGCTGCTTTGAACAGATTTTTAGATCTCAGTACAGGAATTGGAAAATCTTATGTCTTCTCAGAGCTTTTTGGGAATAGAGAGGAACTCAAATTCATGACTAAGATAAGAATTTAAATAAAAGGACTAGTCATATGTCATCTGAAGTAAATTTTAAGACCTTTGTGTCCTGTTTTGTTTTTCTGTGAAAACCTTTGTCCCTGTACTTAACTAGATGGGTTTTTGGTTTCTTTCATAGTTCTGTCACTTTTATATTTTGTTTTGTGGCTAGAATGTTTGAGTGCAGTTGGAACAATCTTGGGAAATTGTCATACAGCGTACCAAAAATTACTTCTATCACTTGGTCATAGTCTGCCAGACTCCTACTTGGTACGTTGTGTATATGATGGGGCCTCCTCCTAGTAACTTGTCCCTAAAATGAAAAACACGTTGCAGTGAGACAAGCTTGCATGATTTGAAGTTCTTTGTGAAAGGTAAAAAATGTTCGATTTCACTAAAAGAGTTTTGTACTTCTTTCTAAATGTGTGGTGTTGACTATGTATTTCTTTAGATTTTTTTTTTGTGTGTGTGTGTTTTTAATACACTGTTTCCTTTCTCCCATCTGCATCTCTAATACTCTGAGCTACCAATAATTTTACTTGGATAGTACCTTGGATTTTAAAATAATAATAAATAAAGAATCTCTTATCCATCTTTCAGAATGCTGGAATTCTGGTAAAGACTTGCAGCATACCCCATAGCTTTTCTACCGTTCATTTTTAGGACCAGACTGTCCAGCTGCAGTCTGTTCCAATATGTCTGCAACTTAAACAACGTAGGTACCAGAAGTAGGCAAACTGAAGCAGAAAGTTTGTTTTGGACAGCATTGCCTATTTTTGATACTGTCAGCCAGGCCACTACTCTAGAGCATAAGCTCAAGAAGATTTTTTTTCTTGGTTGCTTTTTCAGCTTCAGCATACTATCTGCCAAGCTCAAGGGAAGTAACTGAGATTCACATTGGAGCCAAGTCCCTGTAGGTCTGAAGGATTTCCCTTGATACCAGGAGTCTTCTAGCAGTGCACCTGTGAAGGCATGGCATTCCTGTCTATTGTGACAGCTGGTTAATGAGACAGAGTTCCCAGCAGGAGAATGCTAATGAGCTTAGAATATGTTTGCCTTCCCTTCTGCCATTCTTGACTGATCCTTAAATGAATTATGAAAGCCATTTTTCATTAAATCAGAGATCCAAAACTTCACAGCTGTTATGACTGATTTCAGGTGGAGACGGTATTTCTTCTGGAGCAACAGGTTCCTGTTAAAATGGAATCTGTTTTAGCTGAAACCAAGCTAAACTTAGACAACTTCCTGCTGTGGATTGAAGGTTTGCTTTGGAGCTTTAGGCCTATGAAACTCCATGCTAGACTGTGTTGTCATTCTATATTTGCTGATTTGATTGCTCTGGTTTCCAAAGAGACAAGGAAAAGGTTTTTGTGTTTGTTTGGGGTTTTTTTAAGATCTATTGAATAGGATGGCTGCCACTTAAAACATACTCAGAGAGGCAATTCTTCTCTAAGGAGATTTAATTTACAGATGTGTGAAGCATAAACTTTATTATGTAAAAGTTCAAGTGACCTCAATCAACAAAAAAAAAGTAATAGTTTTAAAGATGTGGAACTTAAGAGCAGACTGTCCAAGACTATTTAACATTTTTGGCCTTCTCTGAAACATGTGCATCTTGAGGCATATTTTTGTGATGAATTTTAAGTTGCCTATGCATCAATCCTCTCAGAACATACTAAAAAAAAAAAGGACGTATATGGCACAACAAATGTGAAAACAGTGTTCTTTTCTTTCCAGAGAGACTTTACTAGCAAACAGTCTGTGACAAATTCCTCATGGTTTCTGCAGATAGGTTTTCTAGAAGGAAGAGTTGCTTTTAGCCAAATTCTAGAGGAGAAAGTGTTCAAAGATTGCCTGGTTTTATTTCTTTCCTTTTGCTTGCTCTTTTTCTGCCACCCAGAGTTAGGAAGACAATATTTTTTTTCAAATTATGAGCAGTTAAGACAGTTTTGGCTGATAAATCCACAGTAGCTGAGCATTTGGCAGGCTATTTACTTGTCTCAGGCTGCATGTACCTGATTGTCCAAGTGTGAGCAGATGCAGTAGCGCCAGTGCGAGGGGCAGGGTGGTGGTTCCTTAAGTACCACGGACAGGGGCCCCTCCACATGTGTCCGCCCCATCCATTTGTCAACCTGTGGGACTTCCAGCAAAGTGACTTCATCTGACAGGAGTTTCTTACGTGGGCAGTTCAGCTCAGCCTTGACCCTTTTGTGAGTATTGGTACTGGTTTTTTATCACTTGATTCTTTTGAAACAGTTGTTTTTCCTGTGAGTCCATGTAATAAAATTCTTGGTCTACTGAAATTTTGCACTACTTTCTCCCATTTAACTGTATATAGTCTTATGTGCATAATTATTCATCAGAGACTCCCTTCCTGAGTTAATTGGTGTCCTCTTATGTACTCCTCATGATTTCAGAAGACTTGAGTCATGAACTATGAGGGCAATAATAATGCAAAACCTAACATTCCCTGTTCAGCATTTTGCAGATTAAATTTCAGTGCTGTATTCTTCCTAAATTTATTCCTTTTGTTGTATTGAAATTCTGTCTGAATCACTGAGCTACATTTGGGAAGAAATGACATTGTTTTATCAAAAGAGTCAAATAAAATGGCTCCTTGGTGTGTGTGTGTATATATTTTTTTATTATTATTTTTTTTTCTTTTTTTTTTCTTTTTTTTTTCTTTCTGTGTTGGGAAACTCTAATCAAGACACCTAACTCTAAGGAAACCATTTCTCATGCTGGCTGGTGAATCACTTCTGCTAAATTAAATTTTGGTTATATCATAGCTCAATTGATGTCATCTGCTTACTTCAGAAACCTGCCTATTTCTGTGACCTACAAGGTGGCAATATGATATAACCCACTGACATTGTTCAACGTGTGTTGTGACAAAGGCAGTATAAAAATCTCTGTTTGAGCATCAAAGATGCTAATCCGTGGCCCACTCTGCAAGGAGGGCTCGTTACTCACACTGAGTATTTCTTTAGAGTATCTGTTTACTTACTTTGTGATTCTTAGAGGTATTGTAGTTCTATGATTGAACCTAAATTGTTTTATGGAACCTTAGGAATTTAAGTGTTAAATCATAAGTAAATGAGAATGGATAAAGGTTGTTTCTTATGTAGGAGACCAGTAGGGAGCATAAGACTTACGTATGACATTGTTCTGAGGAATTTCAGTTCTTCAAATAGCCTTTTTTGTCCCTGAAGTCATGCCTACTGGAAGTTCCGTGTCACAGTTCATGTTGGATAGCCATGACAAACTCATACTGATGCTCAGGTTGGTAATGATGGCAATGACCTGGAGGAGGGAAAGGGTGCGTGGTCTGAATAAGTTTCATACCAGACTTTAGACAGGTTTGTCAACAGTTTTTGTGGCATTGTATCAGTGATCTTTCTGTAGATATCCATCCATCTAGCTGGACATCTTGTATAAGAGCTGCTTGCAAGTTTTCAGTGATACTGTGTAGAAGCATTATATTTTTAGTTCCAAGCATTACGCTAGCCTGCAATTTAATGGCTTTATGCTGCTTATCAAGTATTGTGTTTTTTTTAAAAAAAAAACCAAAAATTCTGTGGCTTGAATCAATTTTGCACCTCAGTCTGTTGCCGCTTCACAATTTGTATTTAAAACTTTGCAGATCATATTTTAAAGGATGAGATCCTTGTACTGGGATAAGATTGTCTTAGCTGATTCCTTCCCAGTGAGAGGCTATCACACCAGTTTTAAGATGTCTGCCTTTTACTGGGAGTTCACAGTGCAATATCCTCAAGTTCATGGTGAGCCTCTCTTGCTTGACATAATAAAGCAGAAGTGTCACTTTACAGAACTTTTTTTTTCCCTAAAGAATGCTTACTTTTTTCAATACTTCTTACTGCTTCATTCAACAGTTCAGAAGTAAATGAAATGAAGACAAGCTATGGGTCACTTACAAACAGCTTAATTTCATAAACTGAACTGGCACACTTGATGAATTTTAGTATTTTTATAGGTACGAATGATTCTGGGAGAAACTCATTGAGATGAGTTGAAAACTGGTATGTGCAGAATGACATCAATCTTAGTGCATTCATGAAAATGTAGTCTAGCATATATTGTCATTTTTTATAATAGTTTCCTGTTATTTTGAGCTGACTGAACATTTCTCTGATATATTTTGAGGATCTCTGCAGTTTAGTTGACTTCTGTGCTACACTTCTAGGCTCAGATACATATTCTGTGACAAATATTTACTTTTGGTAATCTATATTAGCTACCTTTACCCTTTTTTACCCTTGTTTACGTGTTTAGTTGTCTTATTTTTTTTAGCAGATGCAGCTTTCTAACAACTGGGCATTGGTCAATTTTTAGTGTTTTAATCTGGAACAGAATAGTCTGAAGAAAGAGGTTCTATAAAACTTTTTGTAAGGTTTTTTTTGAACTTTCTCTTTTTCAACCTTCCCAGTCTTCCCAAAAGCTACTTCTTTCAGCTCGTGAACAAAAGCTTACATATGATAGAAATTTTCAGTATTTGCTGGTCTCACTACATAATATAGCTTATTCTGCATCTAGTCTCCTATCTGCCCAAATCCTTGGTTGAATCTTCCTGAGGGATGGTCTGTGCTCCTCTAGAATCTTCAGGAACTGCTATTTGGAAGAATGGAAAACTTCTCTTACCTAATGGACTGAAGTTAGTTTTCTTGATCTTTTAAGGAGGTGACTGCTTAAGACCACAGATCCACCTCCTTAGGTGGTCGTTGCTTCGTTAGAGCAAAGTATGTTTTTCACAGTGGGTCCTTTGAGCATGTTTCTGTGTTTCTTGTTAAGCTGCTAATGTGGTGTCCCTCCTTTGACTCACTTGGAACTTGTGGAGTTTCTTTTGGACACACTTCACTTTTCTGCTGGAACTGGTGCATCACTGCTATTAACTGGTTCTCTTCCTTCCTAAGTGAAGTGATGGCTGAAACCCAAGCTCTGCTTCTTCGTGTGTTGACAGTTCCAACACTTTGGAATTACGTAGAAGTCTACTGATTCTGAATCATGGTAGCTACATGGTAGGACATGGCAGTTATGGAAAGAGAATTTTGGAAATTTAGCCAGCCTTCTTTCTTGTTGCCGGCTGTTGTGAAAACGTATTTGGATAGCTGTAAAAAACCCAATGGCTAAGCAGGGAAAAGCTTTCTCTGTATCTGACCGCTCGATTTGGAGAAAGTCTGTCTATTGATAAATACCTTATTTCTGAAAATAGCATTTATTTAGTTTTATAATCTTCCTCTGCTTAGAAGAATACATTAGTTATTGAGATGAGAACTTATTGTAAAGCTTAGGGTTGTTTTTTTTTTTTTAATAATTGTGTAGTAAGAACTAGTTAAGCATATAGAAAGGCAAAATTAGTGCCTACGCTCTTTTTCAAATATAATTTTAATTTCACAGGTGGTGAAGTCATTAAAATAAAAAGGAGTTTTACCAGTTTTATGAGGAAAGTAGAAGGAGTAAAATCAAATATGGTTTAGTTTCCCACCCTACTTAAAGGCAATCACCAGAAATGTGTTGCCATTTGGATCTAGTAGTACAGATGATTAAATGGAAATGTGATGAGTTACCAACATCTCAGAATCATGTTGTATCATGCTGAAGCTGTGATGGCAGGAGTAATTCCCAGTTTTTTGTCAGTATGTGTGTATAGAAGAGGATTATTTATTTTTTTTTCTTCAGACGACAAAACCAGGCTTTTTTTTCCTTTTTATATATGCAAAAAAATTTACTCCCCTGAAATCTGGGGATTCTGGGTAGCATACATTCTGGGATGTGTTTGTAATGACCCTGAATATAAAACTACTCACAGTGGTGAGTTTTTTCTTTTCCATATCTTCACTTCACAAGAGCTATCTTCATAAGACAACAAAAATTTTTTCTCAAGGATGCTAGCCTTCTGTAAATACAGCAAACAACTTGGGTTGGATTTATAAACTTGGTAGAAATATCAGTTTGAGTTATATGCCACTTTGGAGACCACAGAATTTAAGTGGAATATCACTGAGTATGGAAAAGAGGTTAATATTCTATTCTATTTAAATAGGATTAAGTATGAAAGAAAAGCCTTCTTCAGATAAATAATTTCCTGTCCTATAAGGAGAACAGTAATACCAGTGAGGAACAAACTCCCTCTTAAAAGCTCTGGTCTTGTGGTCAGTCATCTTTCTGAAGCATAGCCTCAAGTTGCTGTGGCCTTGATGTATGTATTTATTTATTTATTTAATCTTTATTCCATTGTGTGGTTTGCATCTTCTATGGTAGAACACCCATTAGTTGCAATAGTAACTTTGCCAAATGTGCATGGAATTCTGTAGAACCTTTGCATTATACAATAAAGTGAAGGAACAAAGTGGCTTGGAAGGATATTTCCATTGAGAACGTTATTTCTGCTTTGGCTTTCAAAATAACATGGACTACTGGAGTGGAAGTATATGTTCATAGGTAAAGCTGTAGCAGAGGACAGGAAAAATAAGAAAGCAATGGAGAGGAAGCAGGAGAAGAGATAGATAAGAGTATAGAACAGCAGCAAAGGACAGGTGAGTGATTATTTACTTTTTTCCCCATTTCAGTTTTTATCCCTTTGTTCCTTTGTTTTGACTTTCATGCTCTTCTTATCTATTGTCACAATATTAATAGTATTAGAAGTAAATTTAAAAAAAAACACCACAAACAAAACAAGAAACCCAAAACCAACCAAACAACAAAAAAATCCACACAGAAAACCCTAAACCAAATCCGAGCCTTAGAGCTTTTAGTCTAGAGCTACAGGCATTTTCTTCAGTTACTAATACCAAATTCTCATTGATTCTTTCCTTTCTTTCTCTTTTTTTAAACTTTTCTGATAACATGCATAACAGAAAGAAACTTGCAATTTTTACTTTTGGTCAGGTAATTAATATTATTGATGATTTTTTAAACTTTCCTGGAAGCCATTTAATTGTGACTGATTCTTAATGCCTACATAGGAGTTAAAAACACAGGAGGGAACTTAGTCTAGTATGTTCTCTTAGTGGACTTACACTGTAGAGTTGTGGTGAAACAATATATATATATATATGCACACACATGCATATATATATGTGTATATGTAGTGGCTAGTGCTTTTCAAGAACAGACTGACAGCGAAATCAACTTAAATGGATTTAAGTATAGTGTTTCCTATACATAGAGCTGCTAGTGCCACCTGTACTTAAGGTTGTGTGACCCTTTCCATTTTAAAGCTTAACTCTTACTTTATAAGTTTTGCCAAAGTTCAGTTCGGACAGATTTTTCCATGCCAGATGTCTGCTTTGGGTTGAATTTTTTTTTGAAAGTTTCAGCCAAAGCAGTTTTGTTCCAAGAATAAGGCGAGTGAAAAGTATGCTATTTCGCTTGTGTGAGAATATTCTGGTGTCGTCCTTTGATGCTCCAGTGCCCCCAAGCTCTGCAGCAAGGGTTTGAAATTTGGCAACAGTTCAGCCTTTGTGTTGAGGATGTGCCTTTTGCCTCCCCGTAAAAGTCCACCCAAATTTCCAGACCGGTTTACAAGGCTTTGAAAGATTGCCATTTGCTTGGGCTTAATAGGAATTTCTTAAAACTTCACAGTAAGTTTCCTTTAGATTCTCTTCACACTGGGAATGCTCCAGGCAGAGTAGAGCTGCATATTTCATCCCACTTTTGCTAGGAGTTGTAACGGCTGGATCTGGGTGCTGACATTGAACTAAGAGTGGGCAGCATTTTGTCTTGTACCACCACCGCCTATTCCCATGTCCTATTCCCTCTCCATGGTGAAGGACCTGGGCCCTCTGGAAAAAGAAACTGTCTCACTCATCTGGAAGAGCATGATAGATGTGAAGAGAAGAGTTTAGGAGTGTGTGTCTGGTTTATACCATTCCTTTGGTCAGGGAAAAATGTATCATACTGGTGAAATACTACTGTCTTTTCTAGTGGATGTTCAGATAATAATAATTAGGTTTCATTGTATTTACACGTCAGAAGTTGAGTGGGTCTCAAGGTTTTAGTCATTTTACTGAACTATGTAAGCATCAATTAAAAAAAAGTTAGACTCAGAAAAAGTCACAGTACAGTAATGTTACTTAGAAGACAAAAATCAAGAGCTCACTTTTTTCAAACATTTAGGACTTAACACACACCTTTTTCACTTAATACATTGTAGTACAGCCTCCAGCTTTATCACAGATGTTGTGTGCTTTGTTCAAGAGGCAACTATTTGATTGGAAAGGCGGTAAGTCCAGGATTTGTGTATTTGTGGGTTACAGCAGTTGAAATGTGGAGTAAGTGAAGCAGAGATTTCAGGAATAAAAAAAAAGGCTTTGTGACTAAGACGAATGCTGCTTGCTGAATTTTGTGCAATCTGTGCTTAGTCATGGTGTTTTTACAGGATGTACTCAAGTGTTCCTAGGTGGCTCTCACACTGTGTTCTAGCTGCTGGTTTGTCTTAACACTTTGCAAAAATGCAGACACTTATAACTGCAAATGAAGTTGGGGGGAGCTAAACCTTATGTAGAATACTGTATGTTACTAAGGACAGTAAAAATCAGGTTCAAAATATGTGAAATTTGACATCTGGAACTCAGGAATATTTTAGTCTAATTAACCTAATGCCTCAGTTGCCTGTTTTACAGATGTAGAAATTACTTGTCCCATCTCCGTAGGAAGGCTCATGAGGAAATTGGTTGCATTTGTAGCACGACTGAAAAATGAGCACACTATAAATAAAGCGTATGTCCACCTCCCATTGATCAGGGATGAAACAAAGCATTGATAAATATGTAGTCAAAAGTTTACTTATGTAAGCATTAGTAAAACTTCCTTTGCAACTCCTAACCTTCCAACGTTGACCTTTATGATCCAAATAATTCTCTTAAAATAAAAGATGTGATTTTTCTCTGTGAATTTAAATGCATTGAACTTCTGTATGTCCAAGTATGCCAATCCGTTGGTAGCTCTATTGGTTCTGGAGATGGAGTCATTTCACTCTTTGCAACTTGGTTACCAATAAAGCATGGAAACATGAACCATATTGGACCTGTCTGAAACCAGTGAGGTCAGCCTATAGAAAGTGGTATTTTTTTAAAAACTGTAATCAAAACTAATCCATTTCATACTGAATCAAGCATAAAATCCCCAATATCAGAGCTCTGGAATTTAAATTTTCCACGTTGAATCAGTAGTCAAAATTTGTAAACTCTGAGAATAATATTAAAATGCAAGTTTAATTAGCATTACCTTTTTAATTCTTTTCTAAATCATAGCAGCTTCATCTTAGTACTAGTTGAATAAAATGTTACTGGGTTCCTCATCTGTTCTGTTCACTGTGGAGATGGAAAACATACTTGTTCAAACCATTACCTTCTACCTCACCATAATAAATTCTCCCCTTTTAAAGCTGCTGCAACAGTACCTCATTTTTTATAATTTTGTAAAGCCAACTGTTACCTAAAGTTTCATTTACCGTATGTTTCTGTATGTTTTTTGAAAGGGATAGGGTTACAACAAATAAGTGAATGTGTGTTCGTGGAAGTGTCTAGCTCCTGGAGTGGAAAGTTTTGCTCCTAAGGTTTAGTGAATTTAATGCTTTGGAAGTTACTTGTTGAGAGCCTGCAGATAGAGAGAGGTTTGGGGGTTTTGTGTTAGTTTTGGGGTTTTTTTTAACTTTTAAGGTGTGAGAGGGTGTTTTTTGTTGTGGTTTTATTTTGTGTCTCTTTAAACGTAAAGTAGTCTTCAAACACTTTTCACTTGTTTCTTGGATGATTTCCTCAGGGTGTTTGCTGCCTCTGAAACAGTAGATCTCATATGGGTCTTTTGAAACCTTCAGCAGAGACAGGGCATTTGACAGGATGTTTGTCATGCAGTATTTTCAGGAGAAAGATGGGAATTTTGAGCTGCCCAAGGCATAGATCTTCATTAGAGGAACTCAGCTGCTAATGAACAGCAGTTTTCTTTGGTTAGCCATGTGAAATCCACTTGCTTATGGACAACTGTTTTGGGTTTTGTTCCCGTGCCCCCCCCAAGACTTCCGCTTGCTTGTGTGCTCTTCCATATGTGTTTTGAGCTGTGCTTTGAAGTTGGGCAACTAGCTTTAAACAAAAGCTGTTACCACACTTCTGCATAGCATCTAGCTTGATTTCAGCATGCTGATGTGTTAGTGATGTGGTTTAAAGTTAATGAAATGCAATTCTTTGCTTGCTTTGACGTTAGTTTCTGTAGGATTAAAATTAAAAAGGAAAACAATCATCCTATTACAGTTGGCTTGTTGTATAAAAGCCAAGTCAAAATGGACCTTAGAATGTGATTAAATGGATGTGCAGCTATTTTTAACTACATAGGCATCTGTCTTGACACATAGGTGAGATGAGCCTGTGAGATATCCTGTGTTTTTTTTACTCTTGTCACCTTCTTGTTACTCTTTCCCAGTCCCCTTCATAATGTAAGGTATTTCTGAAAACCCAGTCTTTGTGTAGATTTAGTTTCCTGTGTACGTCATTGTAGCAATTTTAGTTCAAGGTGCCTAGATAAAACAATTTCATTTTAAGACACATTTCCTGTCATCTTTGAGCAGTGTACTCAAGATCCAAATAGTCCTGCTTTGACTGTTTTGAATTTATACTCTTCTGGAAGACTCTGCTATATTGAACAGATTTAATATGTGATCACTTACGTTAACTGTTTCTGAATGTTTTGCTTTCTTTTCTTGTTTTTGGCAGCAACTTGAGTTAGTGGAACCAAGCGGCTGGATTCATGTTCCTTTAACAGATACTCATAAGAAGCCTATTCGCACATTTATGATTCAGATTGCGGTTCTAGCTAACCACCAAAATGGAAGAGACACTCACATGAGACAAATCAAAGTGTACACCCCTGTGGAAGAGAGCTCTATTGGTAAATTTCCTAGATGTACAACAATTGATTTCATGATGTATCGCTCCATAAGATAATGAGAAATTTCTCTTAATGAGAAATAGTGAACACATTTTTTGATGGCGGTATCGTTGCTTAAGTATGCAGATACTTAAAGAGCAGGGTTTACTTCAGTGTAATTATATCTTTATGTTTATATGCTGTATCATTTTGAAATAAAGATAATATTGTCTTACAGTACACTGTAGTCTGTAGTTTTTCATTACTTTTGTTTGCAGTTTTGGAGTACTCTTATACTATCTGAGAGGAAAAAACCTGGGCACTTTATAAGAATGTATTTGTTACCAGGAATCAATAATTTATGTGACTATTTTTGTTTAGGTTATTTCTTTTCCTAATGATCATGCATGGAAATCACTTGATCTATGGTGTTACTGTTTATACCTTGACCTAAATGCATTCTTCTTGAACAGACATAAAGACATTGCCAGTAGTATTTTCCCATCCTTAATTATGTTAACGCATTCTACTAAACTCTGTATCGATTTTTCTGTTTAATGACTGTCTGCACAGATTCAGGCTTCTTTGTAATTGTGAAGTAGATCATAGAATTGTAGAATATCTCAAGTTGGCAGGCACCAAGGGTCATTGAGTCCAACTCCTTGTTCCTCATAAGATTACTACATGACCACTTCCCTGGGGAGCCTGTTCCAGTGACCAATAGTGAAATGACAATGGCACAAAGGAAAACAAACCTTTGCAAATTACTCAGTGTAGTTTATACATTAATAAAGATATACTGTGCATAGGTCATCTAAACATGATAGCTGTTCAAAATGGGAGGAGAGTTAGGAATGCTCCAACTTCATGCAGTAACAGTGGGAATGAATCTGAAGCTCGATTGCATCTTCTAAAATAGCAAGAACTCAAGTGTGTAACACAAGATAATCTCAGTAACATGGAGTTTCTTTAATGTGTTTTAAAGTTTAAAAAAAAAAAAAAAAACAACAACAAAAAACCACAACATTATTGCAAGGAAACACTTTAGTCTTTGTGCTGTAAGTAGGAGTATTTAACACTTCTAATAACTAGTAATTAGATTGAGATGTTATTTCACCTTTAAAAAAATAAGTAAATTTTTGGAAAGATGTTGAAGTACAAGTGTTTCTTTTAAAATGTTCAGTACTGATTAAACACATTCTTCCTGCTAGCACCATAAAAATTGATTGTAAATCCAGATGAGTCTCAGCCAAGGAAAACTTCTGACTCTTCTTATAAGAGAGGAAAGAAAGGATAGTAAATAGTGAAGGCTCATCAAAGAATGAGGAGAAAGAAAGTGAAATAGAGGAAAATGAGAAGGTTGTGAAGGAAGGATAAAGATTCAGCTTTATATGCTGAAATCCTTTATATACTTAACTAATTAAGCTGTCTCCCAAGCAGTTTTGTCCTCTGGCTGAATTCCACGCTCTCTAGAAGGGTGTTTAAAATGGGCATTTCCTGATAACGAACCTTGCAGAGAAGTCCATGAGTGGCCTGAGTTCTCTGTTTAAGTGCAGATTCAATCATTTCAGGAGTACCTTAGTGGTTACCTTTCCCTGTAAAGGATGAATAGACAGCAGAATTCGTGTTCAGCAGAAGTTGGTTGAAGCTTTTCAGAAGCTTTTCACCAAGTCTTGTCAGTTCAGTGGGTTTCTTTATATAGCGTCAAGGAGTTGTACATTCCTATTAACTTATTTGAAGAAGAGGTTGTACTTTTGATGTACCATTTCATATTTTTTCTGGAAAAAAAACAACCAAACAACAAAACCCCACCTTGATATACCCACTTATTTTGTTTATAATTTATTGATAGATTTTTAAGAAAGGAGATTTGGACATTCAATTTTCCTGTTTTTCTCCAAGAAGGTGTAAGATTGCAGATATCCATCCTAGCTTTCTAGTTTCAAGCCACTGTCGCCTACTTAATGATTATACCACAGATAATTCTGTGGTAGTTCTGAACTATCATCAGTAACACTTAAAATATTTTGATTCAAAGACACCTTGAAGTATTCTCTTTTCCTCATGCCATTCTACATTATTTATTACGTCTACGTCCTTCAATAATATCTGCATTTATTTTCTCATCAGTTCGCAAAAGACCAGTATTTGAAATGAATACATTCTGCATGAACTATTCCCAAGAATGATTCAGGTAGGAGTTCCATGGTTGCTTAAACATTTAAGTGTTTCCAAGTTAAGGGTACATATTTCAAAGCAGCAGCCATTATCTTTAGGCTGATGAAGTCAAAGTAGTATTGGTTTATAGTGAATTTTATCCAGTAGACTAGGAACAGGCCTGTCAGCGCTGTCTTGTTCTGCTTATTTCTGCCCTGCCTCAGTAGGCATCATTTTTGGATCATTAGAGATCTATTCCTACTTTTATTGTTTTTGTACGTCTCCTGTGTCCATGCAGGGTAGGTGCCAGTGTTTGTCCCCAAAGTTCAGAACTGTTAGTCCTGGCAGAGTAATTGAATAAGCTGAAAGCAAATCTGAGTACTTGCCCCGCTACTCTGACATCCTAGATGGTGTTTAAGTGTTTTAAGAACCTATGATACCGGTGTTATACTGGATGGTGTTAAGCTTTACTATTGGGAAGGGAAATTGTACTTATAAACTCAATGCAGTCTTTCAGTAGATGCTAGGTGCACAAGGCTCTTGAAAGATTAAGGCTGTAGTTACATTTTATTCTTCTTTGAACAGCAGATCCAGTCTGAAGCTGCACATTCCAATATTTTGTTTCTATTTTATTATCAGCAATTACCATCTCCATGGTTGAGCCTCTTCAGGTGCTTTCATGGCTGTTCATTAAACTGCATCTGTTAAACAGTTAGATCCTTGGCCCTTTAAAATAAGTATATTCTTAGTATTGGGTAGAAGTGAGTAATTTGTGGTAAGGCTGTGGGAGTGAACAGTGAGTCATGATGATGAGGGTGGGAGTAGATTAAAAGGGAGAGTACAACTAGTAATTCCTTCAGCTGCTGCTGACATAATATATGACCGTGCCTGAAAGGCAGTATAAAAATGCAAACTCATTACTACAGTTTGTGTCTTGCTCTTTGGTTCAATGTTGCTCAATGTTCCTGCAAAACAAGTGCAGTGGTCATTCTAAATCCATCTTAAGTCTTCTCTATGTTGTTTCATAACAATTACAAATACTTCGTATTGGTATGTAACATCTGTGCAAGTATGTTTGTTTTTTAACATTCTTGGTGCTTAGTCACGTAGGGCTTCTGATTTCTAAGTGATGAGATCCTAGAGGACTGTATCTGAAAATAAAGCAAGTTACTGGCTTTGTGTATTAATATAGTACTTGGTATTTGAATTGGGATAAACAAACTGGTCTGCTGGACCATTGCAGGAAGTTACTACGCATATGTTGTGTTTAGCTGCTACTTTTTTTTTCTTGCTGACTTTTTTTTAGCCACACAATTGTCTGGAATCTTATCACTTGAAAGAGCAATTTTAAGTTACTAAGCACCGAAGTTGTTGAGTGTACAGGTTTTTCCAAAGATGGAGTTTGGGAGCAGAAAGTTCTTGTAATGTTAATTCAGTTAAAGCTTATATATTAACTAGCCATTTATTTCCTTGGGAAGGTGTTGTCAGGTGCTGAAAACTGCAGTTAACTGCTAGAGATCTAAAATTGCAAACCTAAAGAAAAACAAAAACGACTTGCCTTTGCAGTGCAAATTCACAAAAATAAACATTCTTAGACATGTGTATATATATATATATCTCCACACATATATAGTGCTGATGGAATACTAGAACCGTTTTGATGTTGCTTGTGAATTTGCAGGTTTTTAGTGAAAACAGGAATAACATTTTACCTCAATAAATGTCTCAATGTTCACTCCTCGCTCAGTCTGAAAAAGAAATTTCATTTGCGTCCTTTAACAATATCTAACATTAATGCATATTTTGTTTTATTTGTCCCTACATGCACACTTTGGCTGCTGTTTGGGAAGAGACAATTCCTGGGAACGTGTAGTCTATAGTACGTTTAAGTTGTCGTCTTGTCAGGAGGAATGAATACAGAGCTATATCTCTAAAACCCAGAAAGTCAACAATTGACCTATTTGCCCTTGAATTGCATATTCACAAGGTAGTTTTACAAATGTTAACTTCAGGAGATGCTAAGAAAAGACAGGTTGTCAACTTGTTGCCAGCTTAAAGCATCCTTTTTTTTTTTACTGATGAGCAGACAAGACTGCTTCTTTAAAGTGAGGAATGAAAAATAATTGGATATTCAAAAAAATGGATGGCAAAGAATTATAACTCTGAGCCTAAACTCAGAGTGGTTACATGGGTATTTTGGCTTGCTTCTCCAAATATGAAAGAGTACAGTGTACTGGTTACAAAGACAACTGATCTTAAATAATTTTCACCCATGGAAAAACGAGCTTTTATAAAACTTTAAAAATTTTACATTATATATGCTCAGAGAGGACTTCTGTACTATTTGTCTATTAGAAACATACAATCTTAGCATTATTTTTAGCAAGCTGACTTCTAACTGGTGATACTCAAAACTTATAATTTAATTCAAGTCAGTGATTCCTGTCTATAAAGACAGGTAGCTTGTTTTCACTGGTGTTTTTCTCCAGCTGGAGACGTAAGATTATTGTGGTTGATTTTGTGTTATTACTGTAGCAGTATCGAAATTGGCTAGTTTATTAAGTAGCAACTGTCCAAGAAACTGAACCAATTGTTTGTTTCTCAAGCATTATAAAACTTTAGAGGTGTATGCTGAGAGTAATGCTGTCAGGAAGAAGAGAGGTAGCTAGGAGGTCACCTTTATTTTGTGATGGCCTGTTGTTGCCAAACCTTAAAATATTTGATAATTTATAGTCCGTTGTAACTAATGTGAAATATTGAGGAAACTACAGAAATACTTATAAAAGCAAGTAAGTCATGAACTTTCTCATGTTTAACAACGAATTATAGAAAAATTCCAAGTTAAGACTTGGAACACTATTTCTAAAGCTTGGTCTGCTTTTTTTCGAAAGCACATTCTGGTAAGTAGATGAGGACTTTGTTTACTTGTTTCTGTTAAAGCTGATGGAATGGGACTTGTTAAATTCAACACAGTATTGGGTTAGGTCCTTTTGCATACGGAATTGCAGTTACTTTTAAGGCCTAGGTTTTAAAATATTTGTTGTAGTCTGACTAGTAGTGTTATCTCATGTTGACTTTACCTCAGTCCTTTAAATTTTGCATTTTTAAAACATTCTTCACTTGCTACTATTAAAGAAAGAGAATGGCAAGTTGCACCATGACTGAAAAGTTGACAGTTTTCTAATTTCAGGCAAGGTATAAAAGTATATCCTGAACTTTTATGTTTACTTGTGGTATCAAAGCAGGATTACAGGGTACGTAAGAAAAGAAAGGTAGGAAACATCTTGTTTTAACTTGTGCAATGTGGATTTCCCCCTATAGCTGTAACTAGGACATTGTCCCTCACTGTCACAGCAGGCGACAGTTTATAATACTAAATGGACTTACTGGACAACTAGAGTACCATAAGAAGGGATAAGTAACAGACTATTAGTATATTATGTATGAGTTGTTATGATTACCTATATTATATAACAAGTATTACTCTTCAGTACCGGATTGTGTTTTCCATACATTTTGTCATGTAAGATGACCTTGCTAAGTAGTCTTTCTCTCTTCTTCTCATATGAGAAACATCTGATCAATACTGAGTAGTGTAATATTAAGGTAATATTGAAATAAATGCAAGACTAAATGGAAGATGTATTTGTGCTAAGAAATTATGACTTGGCAATGATTTGAATCATCACTTCAACTAGTCGTAATTTAGGGATTTTAAAACTTTTTTTGAAAGATGCCAAACTAGGGCTTTCTGCCTTGCAGAAAAGAAATTTGATTCCTAGTATAAATGGAAAAGCCTTTCTTTAAATTAAACCTTGGCTTAATTCTCTTTGTAGACACTAAGAAGAGGGATGTGCACTTTTTAGACACTAGGTGATCAGGAACTTGAGGAAGTCATGCTGAAATGAATGAGAGTGTGTTTTGACTAATTCATGTCTGTGTGTCTTTTAAGTACCACAGTGTAAACAAAAAAAAGCAGATGACAGGAGAAGGAGAAAAGAGATATTTGCTGCTCCTGGTTGCTAAAATGGAGAACGGCAAGACATTTGTTTTCTTAAGTTGCTGGGAGAACTGGAAGTTGAGACTATGTCGTCTTTGTCTATTTTCTCTTCCACTGTGAAGCATATTTTTCAGATGGTACTGTTTTAAAGACAGATTTTGCAGTAATGCAATTTCTATATGAAATTCCACTTTAAAGTTTACACTTTATTTTGGGTTTTGTGGTTATAATTCAGTCTGTAGGGGAAGTACTTCTTCCAACACTGCCTGTAGGTGCTCAACTGGAGCCATGCAGTTGCTGTCTTGATGGTTACTCTTAACTTATCAAAAAGGCACAATGTTCTGTTTAAGTCATAAGCTACCTTACATTTTATATGGGATACTTGACATGAGATCGATACTAGCTTGTAGTCTGGCTCAAACACCTGCATACATGCCAGTCTCCATGCTTTGTTTGGTATAAATGTGGAATATCAGACTTCTATTGTTTTTCTTCTTTTTATATTTTTTTTTATGGCTACTCTGTATGTTAGACTTCAAATGGCTCTCACCCAGACCCTCAGTTACTGAGACAGGAGTGACCTGCTTAAAGCATCGCTTGCTGCCTAGTTCTGTAGTTGCCCTAGTCTTCTCAAATAGGTCTTCTGCTAGGCTATGGAGTGCTTGAAGCTCTAATTCAAGCTCAAGTTATTGACAACGCAACGTAAAGACTGTCAGACTAGGTGTTTACCAATCAGCTGGTGTGTAGGTAGTTTTCTGAGAATTGAAGGCTTAATCTGACATGAATGAAGTATGAGAAATCAAGAATTGGAATCCTACTTTTGGGACTTCATTTTTTTTTCATCTGTGTTATTTATCTGTTAAAGGGAAGTAATTCAAACATGATTTAGGCTTGAAGTCTGTTTATACACTTGTCCTGGTTTGAGGTATAACAAACCAATTTTCTGTTTTACAATTTCACTTTTTTAGCTGGGCCTCTTCTAACTAACTAAACTCTGAAATTAGCAGCACATTGTTCAGAAAACTGTTCACCCTCATGGTGATAAGACCTGATTATACCAATAAATGGTATGCAGAGAGGCCCCTGCTTATACTTATTGCTGTAACAACCAAGGTCAGGTAATTTCATTATTTGTCCTGTTGGAGGGTCAGAAATGGAAGAGCGTAGAGGGGTCACACCTCTAGGGAGGAACGGGTAGGACAGGTGACCCAAAACTGATGAACTGGGGTATTGTATTCCATCCCATCCCATCCATATCATGCTCAGTGTAAAAGCTGATAGATCAAAGGGTCAACTCTTTTTCTTCAATGGCTGACGTCCAAGTAGGACCCTACCTGTTTGCCTGCCTTTGACCCCAGTCTGAGCTTTCCTGACTCCAGATCTGGCATCCAGCTCCTGTCAATCACTGAGTCCAGCCTGGGACTTTTCCTGATGCCTGCTGGTGATGTGATCATCATCTTGGGAGCTTGATATGGTTTTGTATTTATTGTATCTATTTTGTTAATTTCTTCTTACTTTAGTATTGATACTTCATTACTTTAGTTCATTCTAAACTCGTAAATCTCCTTATCTCTTCCCCTTCTTTCTTTTTGCGGGGAGGAGGGGCCATCTGTCAATCTGGTTTAGGTAAATTTGACAACACTAGAGACAGATGTCGAGATGACCAGTAGTGATTAGCAAAACCACATGAATTTGTGTGTAATAAATGATGGGGCTGAAGGACCATGGAGAGCTACCGGGCACTGGGAAGGCAAATCATGGCTTCACCTAGCACAAAGTCAGCCGCATCTCCGGGCGGCAGGCCATTGCTTGAAAAACCCGCATCTCTCACAAAGCAATAGCCAGCGATAATTTAAATTGTCTTGAGTCAAGAACCGCATATGAAACAGGTGTTCAGGCAATATACCACCACCTTGTGAAGTAAGCTGGGCTAGCTACAGAGCAGAATTCCCTTTGCGCTTTGTCAAGGTGACGAGACTGGACCTAGCTGAATCACATTATAACCTATAGAGGAAGGAGAGTCAGAAGTTAGTGTAGTAAACTTCTCAGTAAATCTGTAAAACTTTAGACATTGTCAACCATAAATACTTGTCTTTGTTTCAAAATTACCAGTGGGGTTTTCTGTAACTCCTATTTTCAGAATGGGTCTGGATTAGTAATACAAAAAGTGAGAGTTCGTTACTATGCCAGGTCTAACTGAAAGAAAAATTGGTCATCATTGCTGTTACTGTGTTTTGCTGTGTGCATGAATTATACAGTTCATTTTTAGTGGCTATTTTTCTTGAATTTACCATCCAGCTCTGCAGCTTCAGTAGAGTTCATCAGAATTCTTTGGGATCATTGGAGTGGCCCCACATTGATATCAGGACATGCCTGCCTACATGGGGAAATGAGGGTTTGGGGCTCTGAACAGTACATGGCTAAATGTGCAGTAGAATGGAACACTTCAATAGCCTGACTTGTTTAATCAGTGGTAACCTGTGGGCTCTTATTCCTAAATTTTGTCACTATATGTATATGATTACTAAACGCTGATCGATCAATTACAAGAATGCTTTGCATTCCTTTCTGTGTATACACAAAAATAGCTGTTTATTTAATATTTAATTACCACATTATTATACTTCTTTAATGAAATGCAAACAGTTTTCGCTGAAGCATGAGATAATAATCTAAATGCAATTAAAGTGTTTGTTATATTAAGAGTATATACACTGCCCTCCAAAGACAGGATTGCTGACGCTTCTAGGCAAAGGTATTGGGTGGTCTGCTGTTGTTTTGGAATACTTAAGTGTTCTGTTTTAGATCAGAAAGGTGTTAAGGTGCTTTTATAAAACTGTATAAACCATCATTAAACATTGTTCATTGAAGTAAATTTTAAGTAATCCTTCATGTGACATATTTGCTGTAGTTCCAGGCTGACATTTCAACAAGCTGTTTTACGTCAGCCTAACAATTATCTGGGACAGTTTCTCCATTTGCACTAAAACATAAACATTTATTGCAGTCAGTGAACAGTATTAGAGTGGTTTAGTTTAATGGAAGAGGGGAAAAAAAATCCAAGTAATGAAAATGATGCTAATACTAGATGCTGCCAGAGGATATAATCCAGACATAATTATATATGAAATGAGAAAGTAAGTTTGGGATCACTTGAAAGTATTACATATCTGAACTCTGATCCCACCGAAGTGAATTACCACTGTTAATTATAGTAGGGAACAGTTAAGCCAGTATTTAATGCTTTAATTCAAGGAAATTAAATGGGATCAGCGACTTCCCAGTTATGTAGATAAAACCAGGTCGATCTGGAGCACTTTTGAAAATTTCTCTCTGAAATGCTTTGTTCGATATTCAAAAGTCTTTTAGGAGTAAATCCCAGAGACATGCAGTGTAGCATTAAACATGTCATTTGTTGAAATCTTTTACGTTGTCGGAGAGGAGAGCATCAGAGCTCCACAACACTTAAGTTTTGAAACAGTTTATGGCTATAGATTTGGTTCCAGTGCTGACTGAAGATGCCTACTATTGTCACACTGTTGCCTGGTTATCATCCCCATCTTCAGCAAAGCCTTATGATTTAAATCTGACAACTGAGCTAAGTGATTTTATTTTTTTAAATTTTTTTGTCTCCCCAGGCAAGACAGGCTGATTTACAGACACTATTTATATAAAGTATCACTTGCTTTTGATAGAGTTAGGACTTAATGTATAGGATGCTTTCACCCATGTAACTGTCATACCTGAATGGGTAGTAATTCTGCTGATGGGATGGGTTACGATGAGTGACTTGATTCATGGGTGAGGGTGGGCATTGACGCAGTAGTCTTGCTGTTGCCGTATGTTTTTTCAGAATTAGTAGTGCTTAAAATTTTGACTGCTACTTGTTTGAACTGAAGTTTGGCAGTTGAAATAATGCAAGTTGAGAAGGAAAAGCACTGGCTTTGTGCTCTAAAGCTTGATATTACATAGCAGTGAAAAGCTCACTGAAAGATCTGTATCAGTTTCTTGAATTTGTTCTCTTTACTGAAACTGAGCTAGTAAAAACAGCTTAATTCTCTAGGTTTCATCAGTTTATTCTTTAATAATTAAGGGAAATTAACCCTCGAAAGAAATAATGTTTAGAATGTTTGCATAAAAAAATAGATTAAAGCTAGTACAAATTTAGCTAATTAATTCAAGCAAAATGAGAAATGAAAAACTCATATCCTTCTAGCTGGCAGTACTACTAAAATAAAATTAGTATTTAGCAAAAGGACTTATGTAGGTTTCTTGAGTATCATACTAATATTGCCTGGGAGACAACATCTAGCTTACAGAATTGTCTAAATAAAACACTAACAGTTGTTTCATTTCAATGCTTACTATATTTTTGTATTGGATTTTAATATCATCCGTTATCTGAAGCAGCAGAGCAGAAAGCAGTCTGTAAAAGTGATTCTCATTCAGCCTAGAACAAGCATTATCATGACAAGTAATGAATTTATGAAGAAGTAACATCTAACCATTTTAATTAGAAAACACCTCGTGAAAGAAATTGTCTTATTTTCTGCATTTGTGCATTTCCTTTAAAAATGTGTTTCCCACTCCATTTAAACTGATTAGAAATTTCAATTAAAAGGTAAACTATAAACTCTTCCTGCTCTCAAAATTGTCTGGTTTTCTGTACAACTGCTTCAGTGTGCTGTCCTGCTGCCATTGAAAATCAGTTGTACAATAAATAGGTGATCATTCTGGTGATTCAGGGTAGAACCTTTAATCTTGGACCACACAACTCTGAACAGAATTTCTACTCTTAGGGACAAATAAACCCACACAATCTAATCCTTCAATTTTCTTTAATCATCATGTTTTGTTTGGGATTTTTAATTATGTAAGTTTTTTTTTTTTAATCTTTAAAACCAATATCATGTTTAATCTAATACCTGTTGCTAGCCCAGGATCTTGAGATAGTTTGCATTCAACGATTAAAACTTATACTCCTGCTTTTAATAAAAACCGTCCTTTATCTCTTCTGTTTGTTGCAGATATTTCCCATTATTTGGCAGGTCACAGTAGAGAACTACAGCACTTTCTAAAGGTACATTTTCCATGGGAAAACCATTCTGTGATTGGTAGCTTAAGGGTACAAAGATTTAAACCAAAATCTAAGCATGTGGAAATGGTTATGAGCTATTGTTAATCTTCTAGTAGAGCTTTCAATATTAATTATGTATACCTTCATTATGTTTGATATTTTCCTATCCTTCGACGTATTGAAAAGCCAGGAGAGAGTCTTTGTGTGTTGCTTCTCAACTAAGTCTCAGGTATTCTGCACCTTCCTAGTATGTAGATATGTGAACCTCAGTGGAAGCATATGTACTATGTCTTCTTGCTGTATCCTACTTACCCAATCCTACTGTATTTTCATACTTTTATTCATAGAATAATAGAATCCTCCAGGCCGGAAGGGACCTCCAAAGGTCATCTAGTCTCCGACCTCCCTGCAGTCACAGGAACACCCCCAACTAGACCAGGTTGCCCAGAGCCTTATCAAGCCTCGCCTTGAATATCTCCAAGGAAGGGGCCTCAACCACCTCTCTGGGCAACCTGTTCCAGTGTTCCACCACCCTCAGAGTAAAGAATTTTTTTCTAATATTCAACTTAAATCTACATTCAATGTGGTTGTTTTTTTTTTTTTAAACCAAACAATAAAGCAGTAATATAGGCGATCTGAAATATTTTCCTATTAGTTTTTGTCTTCTTCCCTAACCTCCCTTTTCTAACTTCAGTAGCAACTTGCTTTTGATTCTTCCCTGTCTGTGTGGTTTTTTTCCTTCCTCCCCGGTTTTGTGAAGGCTTGTTATCAAGTAGCGTTACTTCTGAAAGGAGATAGGTTATCTGTGTGTGTCTTAAAAAAAAAAAAAAAATAGGCAAAAAAGTACATGATTTGCCTTTGTCTTTGGTATTTAGCAACAAAGTGCTTGTGTCATCCCTGCATCTCTAAAAATACTATTTTCTGAGTATATCACTCCCATCAAATATCTGTAGTTTCCATTTCTTCCAGACAGAAGAACTAATTGTATGTTAACATAGCAAGGGCGACCTCATTAAATGAGTGGAGCAGCGTGAGGACCAGTCTTGCATATTAAACAAACAAACAAAAAAAAGATTGATACAAGTATCTTGCTAAGGTTGCAGTGGCAATTAGGTTTACCTCTGTTGTAAAAAAATAGGATTATCTACGTTGTTTGTGCAATCCTCTTCCCATAAATTGCAATGTGGTCTTTTTGTATTTATTTTTCTTTTGTCCCCACCTTGTTTTAGGAATGAACCCAAGCAGTATACTAAAAGAGTCTGTTACCACCACCTCATCCAGAAATTTGAAAATTGTAAAGTTAATGAGGTGAAGTCTTGCAGAAAGGGAGGACATGGTTTTTTGATTAAGACAGATTGCTGCTCTGGAAAGTTGGACTCCATCTCTAGCTTCTCACATAATGATTCTAGCAAAGTCACTTGGACATTTTCATAGGTGATCACTATTGGAGAATTTACTCTGAAACCCCTGGTTCAGATTTTTTAAAAATACTTAATGTTCTCAGATGCTGCTGAAGGGAGAAATTTGCTTGCATCATCTATTCTACTAAAAAGATGGCCTGATGGGAAAAAAAAGAAAAAAAAAGAAAAAGCCTTTGAATTGAAAGCAGGGTAATTCGCTTTTACTGGGGACAAAATCTTGTATTCACATACTCCATTTCTCTGCCTTTTGGTGGCAGCTCTAAATTTCTTGCTATGTAAATCATCATCTCCAGACCCCACTTTACCCATTTGCAGTACATGTTTTCTCTCCAGGCTTCAAATTGGGCCCAGACTCCCAAGTCTGGCTGCTTTCCCACCCTAGCCTTTGACTACCCCCTTACTCCCATTCTCTCCCCAAATCTCTCATCTGTCCCTATCCCTTTCCCAGATTCACTGTTGCTGTGTTTTGTATCCTGTTTATTTTTCTCACCCAACAGCCATTTCCTCAATTTCCCCCCAAATCCTCTAATCTTCCCATTTTCCCCCCAATCCTACAGATTTTCCATCCTTTCCCAGCCAGTCCCATCTAATACCACATGCTTCCTTCCTGTATTGCATAATACATATTCTGCCTGTCAACTCTCTTCCCATCCCGCTGAACTAGCAAGATGAGGGGGAGAGATTTTTCTGCTTTTAGTTATAATATTCAACCCAGCCTGAGGATACCACACCTGGAAGCAACTATTATAGCAAAAGGTTGAATTAGCCCTATAGCTTTGCACCAGATGATGTTCAAGGTTGTTCTGTGGGATGTACGTGTTTTTAGGCTTGGTCAAAATTGGACACTTTCATAAATGGTTACAGGTATATCTTCTACTCTCCTTTTCCATCTAATTTCAGAAACTCTACTGTAAAGCATTAGAGTGCTAAAAGTTTCCAAATAACAGATTGTGAGAGTATTTCTCTGAAATGGCTGGATAATTTTGGCTGAAGTTTTCCAAGATAAATTGAGCCTGAGGCAGACATCTGGTATGGGAAATTTCAGCTAAAAGAGTTGCAATTTGGTTAAGTTTTGAGAAACTCAGAAGACATTTCTGAGGGAGTTAACCCTGGGTAATGTTTCGTGTTTCATCAAATATCCTCTTCTGAGCAATATGCTTTGTCACTTTGTGTAGACATTCTCATTTGGTTCAAGATTTGTTCTCTATAGTAACTAGCAGTGCTTCAGTACAGCAGAAGAGCTATTTTTATTTGGGATTTATAGAGTCAAAAAGTATTAAAAATAATTTGCTTCCCCAGACTGGTTGAAGTAGTTTTATAGGTATGCTCTGTTGGGGCATTTGTATTGGAAAGATCTCTGTTCTTTTATGTTTGTTTATAGCTTACACCAGGGATTTGTGCTAGAGTAGTTGTCACAGAGCTAGCTCTCTTCCACGGTTTTAACCCACCACTGTCTGTAGCACCATGCTGTGAATCCGCTTCCCTAGCGTGTAGTCCATATGGTAATAAAAGAAGCAAAGTACACTCCTCCTGTCCTATTCTCCTTGACTACTTGTAGGAGCCAGACTTATTCACACTCCTGTTTTGCAAGCTCTGTCATTATTAAACTTTTCCTTCTTTCTTAACCTCTCCAGCTTTTCACTGGGTTTCAGGCTTACCTTTGTTACTGCAGGCCTTGCGCTAAATGAGTTTGTCATTCCTGTTGTATGGCTGTGACCTGCCTAATCTATACAAAACTGTTAAAAAGCCAGTATCTTCTGTCATGCAACATTCTCTCCTAGGTAGGTATTCTAACCATCTTTATTGTCTCAGACTACAAACCTCGCATACTTCATCAGTTTGGCCTTCAAATACAAGAATTAATACTGCACATAAATGCTATCAGGAGATTCTAAACTCTGCACCTCCTAAACTCAAAAACTCTGCTGAAGGCAAGGGAAGTACCTGAAAAAGATAAATGTTATTATATGGAGCCTTTTTTGTGCTTCTGAAGCACNCCCCCCCCCCCAAAAAATAAAAAAAGCCAGCTCATGCTGGAAGATAATTAGGGCATAGGAAGTCTTTCCCCATCTATTTCATGTTAGTTCCTGTTAACATCTGGATGGGTGAGTTGGGACAGAGGAATGTTACCTCAAGACAGTTTTTCCATTTAATGTAGTTTCTTGTTTTAGCAGTTTGGTAAAAATTGAGTACTGTTAAACTAACTGATGAAAACAGTGAGTACCATGGAATGAGTAGGGATTTCTGTCCTCCACACCTCCCATCTTTTTCAATACAAGAATGAAATGGTATCAAGTTATGTCAGCAGTGGAGAGGTTCAAAACAAGTAGAAGATTGTTCTCAAATTCATATTTAAGTTGTGTGGCTCCTGGCTGCATCAGGTTGTAGACATTTAAAGGTCACATGGTTTCTAAATGTGACTGAAGAAATTTGTGGGAGAAAACTGCATTGAAGATTATGAAATACAGAAGACATAGGCCATAAATTGTTGGAGACTTCTATAGTACTGGGAGAAATACCGTTATATGCTTGTCCTCCTACACTCTTCCCTAGGCATTTGCTTGCTGGCATTGGTCTATACCAGTTCATTTTTAGCAACACGATGGTGTCAAGCTCTAGCAAGACCAAAGAATTTTTGCTTGCAAAAGGAGGAAGGAATAAGGTAAATAAAAGCTTGGGGAAAACAAAGTGACTGCAGGGGGCAGCGAATTTGGTGAACGGGAGAGGTGTTAGATTCAAAGTTATCAAAGATGGAAAAACAGAAGTGAAAGGGGTGCTGTTCATAGCAACCTACAAAGGACTAAAAAGTGCCTGAAAATATCTGAGGACCTAGTGGGTGCTTCCCAGGGGCTCCTGTCAGGGACAGGTTGTTGAACTTGTGGCTTTACTTGATGCTGCCATTTCTACATTCTTCAGCGGGTTAAGTTCTCAAACATTTGGCTGTTGGCAAAATTTGCTTAGAATGTGAAGCCAACTGAGAGTAGAAACATTGTGATTTGAGAAATAAGCATTGCATTTCTTTAGTCCCAAAAAGCAAACTTTTGAGGGAGGAATATGTTTAAGCAAGGAGGGGGGGAGAGACCCTAACTGTTTTCTCATCACAGTACACTGAGAAAATGTTTAGACTGATATATAACCTTCATAGTGTTATGTTCTATAAAATTGGCAAGAGCTTAATACTTAGTCTGAATGCTATGCTTGTTTTGAAATTTAAATAATAAACAATTTATATATGTATATATTTTAGCTTAAAATCACATTTTGTCGGATTTGGCTGTTAATAAAAGCTTATGGTGGAATCGCACTCTGTCCATCCAGTGAAAATATGAACAGGACCACACAAAATGCTTCCACTGTGTCATTTCTTTTACTGCTGTTCCATTAAAATAAACTTCTTGCCACAGAACTTACTTGTCATTTCCCACTTCTCAAAAATATCACAAGCAGTGTAGTTTCTGAAGCTTTTCCACTTCCAACTTTGGTGTGTACTTGACTGTATTTGCAGAAGATCCCTTTATATTCCTCCCTGTCATTCCTTTTCAACCACATACATTACTAGATCTTAAATTCTTAAATATACTGTATTAAATGCAGTTTTTGGCTAGCATTTCTTACAACTAAGCCTAGTCAGATAGTGTCATATTCTTCTTGGTTTCTGTCATTGCTGATTCCAAGAAAAAAGTGCTTTTGTTCTTAATGTATGCATTCTTCTGTCTATGTCTATTTTAGCATTTCCTGAGATAGATAAATTCTTCATGAATTATATCTTCTTCTGGCTACAGTATGCTTCTCTGAGATTTTATAGCTTGCTGAGCTCCACTGAATTAAAGAAACTTTAAATTTATGGGCATTTGTTGGACTGGGTTATCTTGCCTGTTTGTGCTATCTCCTCTAATATGGCCTTGTGTCATTGTCACCTCTGCTGGGCTTTCTTAAATCATAAAAGCCATTCAGATATTCTTATTAGACTTCCTTGATTCAAAACTATGTTTTGTTTCATCTGACAATGAGATTTCCCCCCTTTCTTTACACAGTATGAGAATCATTTTTTAATGTGTGTTTTCAGTACTCCTGAGATTTTTCTAAGTTGCTTTTCTGAAGGCAAGTGCGTAACTAGGATTTGTTTAGAAAGCAGTGGGACCAGTTTAATAGAAAAATATTTTAGGATTTCAGCTTCATATACACAAATAAAAATTCTGAAAATTTCTTTGGATGTTGTCTTAAAACTGAAAAATGTAGGTGATGATCCTTCAAATCACTAATGCGCAGCGAGTAGTGAACTGGGACTCTGGAGATTTAGGATGAGTTGTCATGTGAAATTATTATTCAGTACCACCAGCTTTGGTATTTCTTTTGGCACTATATCACCTTCAAAATGGTAGATGAAATTATTACAATACTTTCCCTAAAACTCAACTATAGCATCATATTCAAAGATGATCTCCCAAATGATAAGAATACAGGAGACTGGCATCCTAATAGAACTATAATTCTATTCTGGTAACAAGATACAGTGACATATGAGATGTGCTGTTAACATCCTTAACAAAAGTTTTTGGTTTAAATATAAATCAGGATGCATTTTAGTTTGCAAAACAACTTACTTCACCTCTTAAAGTCCTGGGATCGAGTAACAGCACTCGCTCCTACAGCTGATGAATACTTACAATATTTTGTTAATTTTTTTCTACGCAGTTAGTTTCCAGCACCTTCTCTTAGTTTACAAAGGGGTGAATAATCTGCGTTTACATGCACTGCCAGTAGTGTTCACAAGCTGGCAGGTAATACTAACTCACAGGGCTGTGCTTGAATGCATCACTTCTGCTATGCTCTTACCCTCCACTGTGCCAGCAGCTGAGAGAGCTGTGAGTTTTCCTTACACTCACATCTTTCTGGCTCATTGTCAGTCAAGCCATGCCAGCTGCATCAGCCAGTAAAAGCATATAGGAAAAATAAATTTGTCATAGGAAAAGTACAGAAAAGTAATTACTTTCATGCAAGAATACAGTAAAGGCACTGTTAGAGTACACTTTGCTAATACTGGAGAAAATAGCTTTCAAAATCAGGGTTTTTTTGTCTGTGATAGTGTACTCAAGCACACTTCCACTCAAAAGGTTAGGACCAGACTTGTTTTTTAAGAACTGCTATAGTGTAAACATTTTTAATAACTCTATGAGTGGGTGAGACAACATGATATCCCTATGTGGTATCATTCCCAAAGTATTCTGTGTAAAGGGATGTGCCAGCTGATACAAAAGATGTGTGTAACAAAAACTGTTTCATGATGAACTGCATTTTATACAATGCTTCATTCATTGTCTCCTAACTTAACAATTTTCAGATTATTTTTATATTTAATATAAAGTAATGTAAAATAGTTGTTGAAGTACATTTGTGACTGTTAGAGAGACTCAGCAGACTTTTGTATTTTAATCTTCCCTAAACACACACCATTTTCTGTTGTTATTATAGGGAGGGGAAATAAAGCAGATTGCTTTCTCTGTAGAACTTAGTCTCCAATAACAAATTACAGCTTCAGGATTTGTGTGATTATTTTCTGTCTAATTCTTCCAAAGAACTTTGCAGGACCATGCAGAAGGCATTGTGTTACTGAATGCTTCAGCTCACACTTAATGTTGCTTAGTCTTGGCATACTAATCTAAATAATGACAGTTTGCATTCTTTGTTACTCATACATGTTCAGCAGAATCAATCTCAATAAAATCAGTAGTGCTACTAATATTAGCACTAAATTAAATAACACACACAATGTTTGTCAGGATCATCTTAAAGAACTGTTGGAAGTGCATCAATTATTGAACTGAATTTACTAAAGTAAATCTCGATAATCTGTATTTAATATGTGGTATTGACATATCAGAAACCTAATATCTAGCTTTTGATCGAGACTTACTCTACATCACAGAGATGGCTATCACTCTGGAAATAAGGAGTACAGGTTATAGAATGGTATCAGATTTTCTGAAGTCAGAATGTTCAGAGAGTATAAAATATGCATAACGTTGCAAGTGCTTAGCTTTGACATTTATGGACAATCGTGTTAAAACTTGCAGAAACCAATCCTACTGCAGAGGCTTACAACACCAAGAGCACATACAAGTTTTCACGGAAAAAATATTCCTTATGTGGCAGAAAACTAATAAAGTCTGCCTACTTTTATACCTGCTACTGCCCTGATCCTGATATAGGGTGAGGAAGGGAATATGATATTATTCCAAGTAAGAGAAGGGATTGGTGCTGGTAAATTGCACCATGTCAACTTCTTGCCTGACATGAAATACCTGATCAGTTCTCATCTAGTGACAGAAAAAGAGTGACTCTCCTGTTGTTCCAGTAGTTGAATGTGCATAGCATGTATGAAGCTGTGCACTTACAGAAAGTTACATATGGGAAATTAGAAACCGAGAGAATAATAAAATAATTTCCGCAATACAAAAATATAATTATAAAAGTAGTATGAAAAGAACTATTAATGTATTTATTGTAAGATACTCTGAAGACCAGGCTATTACCAGTGTAGTTTACAGCAGTCTTTCTTGAGGAGAGGAGACAATGCTCTTTTCACTTCAGAAGATAGGAAAGAGCAGTTTCTATTAATGCAAATCGGTTTTGTTAAGTTGATCAGAGGATCTTGTCTGGTGCGGTTATTGTGGACGGGAGGTGAACCTAAAAATGCCCCTAAAATGCTGTTTTGCTACATTACTGATGGCCCCTCAGATAGTATTAGTTAAAGCTGTATATATGTCTCTTCTGTGATAATTTAGAAGAAATAAAGTAGGTATAATAGTGGATCAATTTCTCCACCTTTTGGAATGTGGTTTAGGTGAGCAAGAATCTAAGAGATACATGTACTAGGAAACCTGCAACCATTTTTCACTGGGCTTGTCTAAGCCCTGTGAAGCCCCAGGAACTTAAGTTATTCCAATATCTATGTGAAAGCTCTGGCCTTGATCACATAGTCAGTTTAGAGGCTTAAAAGCTATCTAAGAGCCATCCTCTGTTTCCTAATAGACTTTTTTGATCTCCAGAATCTCCACTGTGTTATCTGGCTGTATCAAAAAACCATAGGGCTTGTATTTGCACTGGCTCATTTCCTCTGGATATCTGTGGAATCACTCACATCTGATTTTAATTAGCAGTTATTATGAGTCACAGGTGTGTGTTTATGAAAAAGAGCAGAGGGAAGTACTAGTCGCTTAGGCATATCTCTAGGAATGGGGAAAAAAATGTGTTCTTTTCCCTGTGCTGGCTCAATGAATATTTTCTTCAAGTGGGTCAGTTTAACATGAATAAATCAATAAACTATTTTCCTTCCTTTGCTTTCCTCATTCTTGCATCCTCTCTGACCTGCCATGCAAGTGATAGATGTGGGATTCAAATCGCTCTGGTGATCTGGAAGGTCAGCAAACCCTGGCTTTGTGTATTGGTGGTGGATGAGGCTGAAAGGAGAGGAAATTCCACGGTCCAGTCAAACCCCAGGACAGGGTCTTTCTCAAGGAGTCCTCCTTCCTGTAGGCTGGAGGTATGTTTAAGAGTGTATCTGTACCACGATCTCAAGACTCTGGGCTGGCTCTGTCTGTGCACCGGTCCTGAAGCTATCTGTACTGGAAACCACAGTGCCGGTACTGGAGTTGTAGATTTACTGGCTGGAATTCTGTTAGCGTTGTGTAAACATAGTATAGTTCCAGGAGAAAAAGGAAGCCATCTCCAAGGTGTTTGCTCTAGACAAGTCGTGCACAACTCCAAGCTCAACTTTCTCCCTTTGAGGACTCTTCTGAAGTGCCTGTCTCTCAGCAAACATTGTCAAGGGAACTGAGCCATTTTGGGACTCCCTATTTGTAGGAAAAAGATAAAAGGGAAGAATGAAGGTCCGAAGATAACACAGTACAAAACTGCTGTGAGTTTGAGTCGTAATTTATGGGCTAGGCTATTAAAATGTGTTTTAATAGAATTCATATATTTCTGCATTTCTGAAATGATGGCTGCTTCTCCTGAACGTAAACGAGTACATTGCTTATCATGAAATCCCACACAAACAGACTAAGCACAGATGGTGATTTTCACTTATACTCTGTTTTTTTTAAAGAAACAATTCTAATTTTTCTTTCTAATTGACATAAACTATTCTTGAGCAACTAACAACTTTGCAGCTTACTTCACTCTCTCTTCTTGGACTTCTCATGCTTCTAAAGGGCAGTGGAATACGGTTAGCCATTTTATCACCAAGTTAGTCTTTGAAGTGCCTTGCTAGGTGAGTTTTTGATGGAGATAGATGGTTTTTTGGTTAGATCGTCTGGGCTAAATAAGCTTGAACTTACCAACTTACCATCTGTCTGAGCTCTTTTATATATAAAAAGAACAAAACTCAAAAACACTTTCAAAAAACCCATTTTATTGCTACAGAAGACCCAACTGATTGAGACTATGTGTTTGAATCAGTGGTACTTTAGCTGCGTTACTCATACAGAATTTGATACATCAATACTACTTACTCTAATTGATGTGAATGAAGAATTCAGAACATGAAGTTACGTTTTCTTCATTTACAAGTTTATTTAATATCAATAAGGTTTTAAGCATAATTGGTGTTTGGATGAGCTTCTGTAGCTGCAGACTTTTTCTGATTCCTACGTTCAACACAATTGTTCTAAATCTCTATTCAGGCTCTTATCTTATAGAGGAGTAATATTTCTAATAGCTGAAGAATTTTTAAATGTTAATTTTCTCACATACGCAACAGATGTTAGGCCTGCTGCTGAGCTACTGGATGCTACTGTGGCATACTTTATGCAAGTATAAGAGCTAGATAGATATTCTCCTATGTGCATACCAGAGTGGCCCCTGCATCACCTCTTCTCAAATTCTGGTAAGATTTGTTGCTGGGGAAAAATGAGATGGTGTCGCATACAGACACAGCAATCACCAGCTGCTGAAACAGCTCCAATTACTGATGGTAAGTGGAGTGACATTGAATACTTTCTATTTAAAACTAAATTTGCTTTCTTGCTTCAGCTGTGTGAACTGGGGTTCTCCTGAAAGCTCAGAATTTGGGATCTGGATTAACTGGAGGAATGAATAATTGCTGAAACTGCAAGACTGAGCTGGTGGTGCTACCAGAACTCATTTTCTCCCAAGGGGACATGTCTTCTACTAATATAAGCAGACATACTTCCGTTAAGTCTAGGATTTCTAATGTTTTTAGTGCTCAGAGATAAGAAGGTAAAAAGAGATTTTTTTAAAAATGCCAGCAACTTTTAATAGAAATACCTAATACTCTAGAGCATTTTGTCAAGCTGTATAATAATAATAAACTAATACGTTATTCTATGGAGGTACTTATCCTCCTTCTATACTATGTGGAGGTATAGTGTTCTCCATTTTGAATATAATTTCAAAGATATTTTTTTTAGAATCCTTCCAATTGTCTGATTCTCACCTGAGCAGATGGGACCCTAAATTAGAATTCATAATTCATTTAATCCCTATTCTTTGTCATTATTGCTAAGTGACAAGCAAACCAACATCACTAAATATTAATTTAGAATTTCATTTGACAATCATAGTTGGGTAAACATTTTTTTTTCCCCAATGTTAGAGATACAGGATTGAAGCCACCTTTTAGGTCAGCAACTCCAGTCCTCCCTTCTATCTTATATATTCTTATAGACATATTAATACTATATATAGTAATTTGGATAATATCCATTTATACCTACTTGAAGGAGTATTAAGATAGACTAATCTCACAGCTGATACCAAATTTACACTGGTATAATTATATTGATTGAAGTAGCTTCGTTGACTACTACAGAATTACTATAATTTGCAGCAGGTGAAGAGATCAGGTACAACAGTCATACATTGTTGTACTGCTTATTGCACATCAGTGGAACAAGACGGGTTACTAAGAATGGTGATTTATTTTATCCAAGAATACTGTAAAGTGTCTTTTAAACTACATTATGTTATTTCTACAATTAGTAAAATATAGTTTTGTAAGTGGCATTTATTTTCATAGTAAGATGATGATGATATCTCTCTGCTCTTGAATGCACAGTAAAAAACATTGCCGACCAATTTTATGTATGTAACTTATTTACTTACTGTTCTCTGAAGTTAGAAGTTCTGCAATCTTAATCGGGTGCAAAATCTCTCACTTAAAGGAGATTAAAATCTCCTTTTGTTGCACTTCTGCACTCTTGAGAAAATGTTACGCTAGAGCTGAAAAAAGGTTTCTTGTTTATGATATTTGATGCATCTCTAATGGCTGGAAATTTGCATCTTACATGGTACTTGACAGGAGGTAGAAGAAATTCTGCAAATGTTTTGAAGTATGCTCTGACTAGCAACTTGCGAGAAACATTTTTATTTATTTCTTTATTTTAAACTTTAGTATTCAGACAATAGTCAAGAAGGAAGATAAAATGTGAAATAATAGTGAAAAGTAAAAGTCATCTAAGCAGCTTGTTTCTGCATTAGAAAAATATATAAACAGTTCCATCAGAAGCTTTACTAAAGATGCCATTTTACTTCAGTGGGATATGAAGAAGTTGCTGAGCTTGCAGTGAAAGTTTTTAGAAGTGGCCTTTCCAATAGAAAGTGGAAATCAATGACTGCTTACTTTAGCTTCGTTTTAATGAAATGAAAAATACCAGTTTACCCATAGATAAGAAAACAATGTGACTGTTGTCTGTTAGGAATGTTAGCAATTCTTTGAGATAACTTGAACATACATTACTATAGAATTAATTCAGATGTAATAGTTCTGTTGTGAATCACCTACCCACGTGTCTAAAGCCTTGTCTTTCTCACATTGAAGTTTACACAAGACTTCTCAATTGACAGTATGTTTTAAATTAAGTTGCTGCGAGTTAAAAGTTTTGAACCATAATAATTGTCTCATAATTATTTTGTATTTATTTAATTCCAGTCTCTGTCTTTTTTAAGACTGTAATACAATCATGATCTCCATTGAATTCAGAGGTGATTTTGTATTGTATTATCTCTTGACCTTGATTTTGTGTGCATGATAATGACCTGTAAATCTTCAATTTTCACCATTAGTTAGTTAGTCTATCTTCACCATTATTTGTTCTATGGAACTATAAGTAGTATATGAGCTGCAAACAGTTTTTAGTGGCCTTTTACAAAGTGAAGGAAAGATGACATGAATAGCACAGAAACTCTCTTTAAGTCACACCTGACTAGTTGTGGGAAAGTTTGTCTGTGAACTATTACTTATGCTTGCCTGTTCATCTTTTTCTTTTTTCCCCATAAACATTTACCATGACTGTTTTCAGGTAGGGTACTGGGCTATATGTCAACAAAGGTAATTTAAAGCTTTTTTTTTTTTTTTTATATGTAGCCTTCATTTTGGACAGAAGCCTAATTTGGAACTACTAGGCTGCTGGGAGACAATCATAACTTTTGCACTTTTCACTGACATTGACATAAATCCCTCTTAGCAGTCATACCAAGAGGTGATTAGTAAAGAAGACATGGTGGCAACAGTAATGCTCCTCTTTTGTACTCCCAAACCAGCATACTGTTTCCTTGAATGCCTTTATAAACTGATGAAATTATGACTAGTCTCAGAGCTATTTTAAATTCTTGTGGGAACCGTAATGGCAATGATCTGCCTAAATGATTAAGCAGAGATAACAGATTCCCTACAGAGTCCAGCTAGGCTAGCTCCCCAGATTGTAAGAAAAGGAGCTTATTTCATGGGGTCTTCTGTAATTTTGAAGTGTACGTTGATCTTTCAATGAATAAATTAAGCTTTACCTATTACAGGCATTGAAAAATCTTCAGTCAGAACTCTCAAAAGTAGGTATTGTGAATGCCTCTCATACTCAAACACTACTGCACACAAGTGCAGATGATATTAAACTATATGGTGTAATGAAGATCTGTTAAGTGAAACACAGAGCTCATGGCTTTGGAAAGAACAAACTATTGGGCATTTAAGAGGCAGAGTCTTGAAGAAGAGCTAATCTGGTTTCATTAGATAAGCTGATGAAGCTGGAGCTCCTCTTTCAAAATATCATATAAAGTTTAGAACTCTTTCAATCCATGATCACAAAATGATTTTACAGTAGATATGTAAAAAAGAGGTTCTGTGTAAGTTTATTATACCCTTTCATATATTATTGAAGTTGATCTGGTAGCTGGGAGAAACATAGGTAAGATATTTAGAGTTTAGATATCTTCAGCAGCTTTTTTAATACATGGCTTGTTTTACCTCATGTCAGCTATGAAAAATGTTTTCAAGGTTGGGAAGAGATTGTTGTGTTTGAGTTCTTCTTCAGGAACAAGTTAGCAGAAATCACCATTACATGTAGAATTTTTCAGGCATTCATCCCCTTCTCTTTATGCTGTGCAAGAATACTCTTACTAATGACAAGTTGCTAGGAGAGGAGGAATAAGCATATAATTCCTCTTAAAGAGTGACATTTCTACTTACAGAGTTTGGGCTCTTCATGCTGTTGGTCTGCACCTTTATGAGTGAAAATGTGGTTTTTAATTTAGAAGATAAAAACTGGAGAGAAGAAGTAACAACAAAGTGCATGGAAGTTTTCAGTATTCTAAGATAATATCTGTTCACATAAACCACCAGGCTACAAAGGAATTCAGAGTTTCACAAAGCTTCTGCTCAGCTTCCAGCTGGCAAAAATAACTGTATTTTCAGTAGTAGGAAAGGTGGTGGTTATGCTGTTTTGCATTGCAGAGTGTTCCATATCCCATGTTGTGTCATGTCTCAGAGTAGGTCAGTATGAAATCAAGAATGAAAGAAATGAAACTTTGAAGATATTTGTTTTTTCCAGCTCAGTAACTTAATATTACATCAAGGGCCTTCTGGGAGCTGATCTGAATATGCTGCAGTGAAGAGAGCAGCCAGGGAGGAACTCTAATGAGTCCTCAGTATACATTCCTGACTGCCTTCAAACAATTTGGCGCCCATAATTTTTTAAAACATTCCAAGCAGTCATCTCTCATTGTCTTTTGTGGTTTGGACAGAGGATTGTTGATTGTTGGACTGGTTTTGAGGTAGTCCCTTGAGTGAAATTGTGGATCCTACCTCACACATTATCATCTACATTTGCATATAATTGAGACATAAGCTTTCTGGCAATCTGCAGAAGGAACGCTGTAGAGCTGTTAAATTTTCTAAGAACAAACACAATAGTCATGCCAGCCTAGGATGTAGGTCAAAAACTTGTCCACAGAATATTCTTTATTAAATCAAATGAAATCCTCTGGAGGTTGTTAGATACAAATTTAAGAAGTATCCAAGACTTCCTTACTATAGGGAGTAATATAAAAAGGGATTTGGATCTCCTTTGCCTCTACACTTGTTTGTTTGAAACGAAAACCATTCCATTTTTTTTTTCATTTTTTACTTTTGACTTTTTTTTTTTTTTTTTTTTTTTTTTTTTTGTGGTGAAAAAAACACCAAGCCACTCACAAAACCACGGTGTCACTTTTGTAAATAACATCCACATGTGAGAGTGTGTGTGTGTGTATTGGGGGTGGGGGGTGGGTGAGATACAGAGTGAGAAACCGCAGAGGCACTTTATACTAAGCATTGCTCCTGTAGCAGCTAGTAGGGTGAGAGGTGACTTTAGCAATGACTTACATTACATAATACCTCCCATCTCTCTGCAGATGTGTGAGTTTGTTTAAATGTTTTATGAGGTTTTTATTACACTGTAATATGGTCTCAACCCCTCTGCAGTTGCCAGTTTGGTCACAAAATATAATAAATTTAAAAATACCTAATGCTTCAGCTATTCAATAATTTTCTGACAGGGCCCCCGATGCAATTATGGTACCACTGTGTCGCTGAGCTACTTTTGTTTGGGATGCATAGAATAGCAGTTTTAATTCTCTGATCCTGTTCTACAAAATCCCTGTGTTTAAGCAGATTTGAATGTTCTGTATACTCATAAAAAATTGCTCTTCTCTGTCCCCATCTTTCACGTGCTATGAAAGCAGGCTGCGTAACGATAACCAGGGCTTTCATACTCTTTTGGGATTGCCATGCCTAGGTGATTTTTTTGTGCTAGTAAGAATCTCAGCTAAAATGTTTTTCAAAGTTCTGAAATAAACTAAATTCATGGGAGGCATCTGTACTGTATGCTGATAGGCTGCTTTTCCTCCATACAATAAGTTTACATTGGAGGTCATTGAATATTAAACACCTGTTCATGAGAGACCTGTACAGGCCAATTTATATTAAAGCATTACTCCTCAGTATCCCCTTCCCTCAGACTTTTAAATTTTTGCAAAAAGGAAGAAATTCAGTTTCTGAAAGAAAAAAACAAACAACAAACCCAACAACCCTACGCTTAAAAAAAATACTTTATAAGCAGATGATAATTTTTAACCAGGTATTTAAAAAAAATAGTAAGGGAAGAAATATATACATAAGGAAAGTGATTCCCTATTTCCAGTTTCCAACTTCTGGTTCCAGTGAGACAGCTTTCTGCTAGTCTCTGAATGTTGTATGGAGGGCCAATGGTCAAATCTTGATTAAGAAGGCCAATTTTCCATTTTGAAATCCCTCTCTAAAAGGAATGGCTCCTGCAATGCAGAAGCAGGCAATAGAGCTTGAGTATTTAATCAAATTTATGCTAAGTGTCACTAAGTGGGAGATAGAACTGTTGGAAAATAGTAGCCTTCACTTTTGCATGATGTCTCTGAACTTAAGATGGAAAGTGACTGCATTTATGGAACTGAGGAATATGAAAATTCTGTACAATTTATTTGTATGATTACTTCTTTAGGAATGGCAGGCAGGAATAGAAACCTTTAGTTTCTGGCATTCAGACCCAATGGAGCCCTAAAATTCAAGGAAAGGAAAGATATGTGAGGTTTTCCATACTTAGACTCTTCAGTGGACTTTCCAGCAGAACTAGTTTCTGTACATTTCCCTCTCAAGACAACTTCTATTAAAAAGTATGTGGTTAAAAACTCCATACTGAAACACATTTAAATGATATCTGTGAAATGCCCAGTGTCATGCCAAACAAATGGTCTAAACTTTGGCTTACAGCTTTCTGAATGGTCTTTGTAATAATGGTCTATTCAAACAATGGATTTGGGTCTCAATATATCTAATCTATATGTCTATTTAAATAGCTGTCTGTCTATTGTTCAGAAATATAAAAGTTGTTTCCCTAACAATTCAGTTTTAAACTTATTTGTAAATTCCTTGGGTTACTTCAGCAATAAAAATATTTTACATTTCATTCAGAGTTCACAAAAGGTAGATTTTTACTAATAAGGATTACTGCAGGGATTAATAGGCTTTTCTGATTTCACACAATTAGCCAATGACTCAGTAGGGATAAGAACCTAAATCCCTAGGCCAAGCTGTACCTTCTGGTCTGTAAAAAATAACAAACTTAAGAGCAGCTGTTTGTTGCAGAATGTTATTTCATATGTCAGGTATCTCAAATTCAACAGAATAATGTAAGATGGACAGCAAGATGGGATGTTCCAAAGAACTGCAATAGTTAATGGGAAATAATGTGGTGCTTTTTTCCCCTCTGGATCAATAATTGTATGCCTCTGCCTCTCATGGTATCAGTAAGATATGAAAGCATTGCCCACACATTTCAAACGTTTTATAGATACGGTGTGTATGTATCTGTGCCAACTAAAATTGTATTTTGAATAATTTACTTATCATTTTGATAACTTAGGTATGATATATTTCCATTTTTATTCTGCTCTTCTGTGATGTGTCTTTTGTAAACTGTTGTTTTCCATCAGTTTGTTAGCTGTGTTGACTGAGTATGTGCATATCTGTACAGTGCTCTCTACTTTGGGGATAAAAGATGGCATATATTTAGACTTTTTTAACATTATTGGATAAAACACAATTGCACTTACATGGAAAGGAATCAGTGAGATGTTCGGTTCAATGGAGAGTGTAATATAATATGAAACACTTTGGTAATTTGCTGTTTTTTCCCCCCTCTGGAAATGAAATATTAGAAATATCAATCTAAGCTGAGAAGAAAGAATTTTAACTTAATTTTAGCCAGATGGAAGCCGTTTATAAGCAAGGGTGAGGTGGGAGAGATTTTTCTCTAATTATGGCTTTTGTGACTTTGGTGAAGAGCGAGTGTGCTACCTACAGGGAAAACAGCTAAAGCCTACATATCTCACTTCCAAGGTGCTGGGACTGAAGGTACTGAAAGAAGGTTGCGAAGGCAATCAGTCTCTCAAGGTGGACACTGGTTTGTGAAACACCAGTGAAGAGAGTGAGATACCCCTGTCCTTAGCTGGCGTATAGTTCAGTGGGAGTTAACTCCAATTGATGCAAGGGCTGGGAGAAAGCAAGGGCAGAGATTTTTGGCTGGTACTTTATTTTCTTCTGTGTAGCTTTGTGAAGAAAGGAGCCTAATTTTTTTAGAAGCTTTCCTCAGCTCAGAAAGAGCCAGCCATCTCCTGTGCTGCTTTCCACCATCTGAATAGGAATTGGGCAGAGGGCCCAGGAGCCACATTCTGTACCTTAACCCAGTGACGCCTGAAGAAGCCAAGAGTCCCCTTCCAAGCAGTTGCAGTGGGAAAGGGCCAGCAGCTACTTAATGGTGCCCCTTGCTCACATCCGAGATACTTTGGGGGCTAGAAGGGAAGTAGTAGAAGGCAGCTGGGAGAGCTGCCAAGTGTCACACTTTTGGCAGCTTTGTCACACATTCCTTTAATTTTAGGATTTGGCTCTGCCGCAGGAAGACTTGCAGGTTTCTGCTTGAAGTTTTCTTTATTTACCGCTTGGGGCCACTGTGGCACTCTTGAGCAGGAAACGTGGAGCATCTCCCCCCTGTTGGATCCCAGGCAGGAAGGAAATCTAGGGAGGTAGAAGCTGCAGCAGCATATAGGCAGGACCGTTTCCTATTGTCCTCATTGCCTTTGCTTCACTCTAGATGACTGAAACGACGTTGAACATCCCAGGAACTTCCTGTCACTCCTTCACTCAGTAGATTGCCTGGCAGCCCTGGGTTAAGTGCTGATGGACGCCCAGCCCAGTTCCCCATCCAGCTGGGAGCACCTATCCCAGGTGCCAGGGCTGTGTAGTTCATTACTTTGCCCTTACCCTTCTTCAGGCTAGGGTGTGCTTGGAACAGGATTAGATATTTGGTCATCAAGAATTTCACTGGGGGCAAATTGAAGGCAAGATTATATAGAATTGTTACACAGTGGGAGAAAGCCAGGACAGGGACAAATTAAAAAGCCATATAGTTACTGCTGAAGATACACACATGTCTTGAGGTAGTGAAGTTGTCTGATGGTGGCAAAACCAGAGAGTTTATAGTTTAAAATATGGTTGCAACAGTGTGTTAATGCTTTTAGGCAAGCGCTTTACTGTTAAATCCAATACAGTTAAACCACTGTTTCTTCTACAGCAGTATCTGAAAGAAAGTACCACTTTATTTCTGCCTTACTATATTACTCTTTCAATCTGCAGTCAAGACCATAATTTTCTCAGTCACTTGTGTTAGAAATATTGTGGAGCTCAGGCTATATAACATTCCTTTTTCTAGTTGGATCAAAGCAAGCAAAGTGGTTATTTCATTTTACATATTATTATAGTAGCTCTAAATTGGAATGCTGGAGAAGTGTATTAAAAATGTTTTCTATGTGTTTCATACAAATTAGAAGATCATTTGAGGGGCTTCACGTTGACTCTCACTATTTACAGCATCCTTCAGAGAAACCAGGCAGTGGAGATAGCTTCTTTGAAGCGGGTTGGAGGAAAAGATAAACTTGCCGTTCTGTCTCGTTTTAATGATAGTGAGTGACCTGCTTTGCCTGGAGCTGCTGCTGTCCCTGGGGCCCAGACATCCACTGGAAGCAAAACTGACCACAGTGACCCACCACAGCTCTGCTTCTCAGTTGCGGGGGTGTGGATTGGTATTGGTTTTCAATTTAGACAAGATGTTGTGTGAGTCACCCTGCCCCTTGCCCTCCCACCAGTGCTATGAATAATAAACTCAGTGAGGAGTTGCAAGCCAACTGATGTGCTGCCAGGGCACGGCTCCTTCTCCCTGCGGTCCTTTCCCTCTCTGCACTTTGCTGGACCTGCAGGGCCTGTTGTGGGTGGAGGTGAAACACATCTGGAAGGGACTGATTCAAATGGCACTCATAAGCAAAGAAGGACGTTCTAAATCCAAACCACCCTGGGGAAGAGGGGCTGAGGTCATAGGAGGGCAGAATGCAGAGTATTATTGTGATGAAAAAGTGAAAAAAAAATTACATCAAATGTTTGTTTAAGGATCAGAAGTCCTGACCCAGCCCCTTTGGTTTGCCAAATATTACATGAAGCTGCATAAAAACCAACTCTAACCTCTTACGGCTCTCCCATTAGGTCACATTAAGCTTTGGCAGGGAGGATGGTCCTACTTGGTGGTTTTCTGATTTGTGGTTTGAATTTGGCCAACCTTACTTATTTAAATTTATTTTATTTTGTAAACGCTCAATGATAGAGTAAAACTCTAGAGTAAACTTGTTCTGGCCAACATTTATTGTGGAAACATTCTGTATTATCAAGAGATCTTTGCAGAACAGCTAACAAATTAAAACAAAGCATTTCAAGCACATATTGAAGTTCTTTTTCTAAATGAAGGAAATGTACTGATGGCTTCAAGCCATCACTTTTGGTTGTTATCCACTTCTAGCCCTCTGGGCTGTTATAAAACTGGTGTCTTCATTCTCCCCATGAGGACAGCCATCGCTTTGGCTGTGGTGCAACCAGGGCAATGAATAAAAATATGACTCCCTCTTTTTAACTCTGTTAACTTTCTAATGAGTTTGTCTTTCCTTCCTTTATGAATACCTCAGTGAGACTGGTTGCTCACATGGAAGCTCAGTTTGACTGTCGCCACTGAACTAGGAAAAGCTGATTCTAAGTAGGGATTTCCCTAACCTAAAGAATATTAAGTACACTATAGGTAAGCTATATTTTTCCCCCTGAAAATAGAATTTAAAAATATGTGGAGAATGGCTTACTCTTCTTTTTATGTCTTCTGAATGGAAAATTTGATTTCTCTATCAGTAAAGTTTTCTTTATAGAAAATACCTTAACAAGAAATTAAAAAAAAAAATCAATTGCATTTTCCTTAATGGGACGTTCTTGATTTGTTAAAAACAATAGAAAGGCTTTATTTTGCCATCAGATTAGTAGGTGACTAACCATGGTAGAGTAATAGTCTTATTCTTTCTAAGGACTATGATCTTGTGACATACCTTCTCATCATTATAGCTTTTTCTACTGAAGTTGCCAAGCTGTATCATTGAAATATAATCTCACCACAGATAAAAATTTGTACTTCATGCAACCCAAATAGCTAGAGTTGTGAAGCACTTGAGGTAGCCTTGCTTATGAACCTACAAAACTCTTACAATTTAGGAATGTTGAAAACTTCATTTAGATGAAATACACAGAAAGAAACCATTTGAAATGTTTCTAATGTTTTCACAGATCTTGAGGGTTTGTGGACTTTCTTGATCTGAGGGGTAAAAATGGCACACTACTTTTCTCTTTGAGAAAAAATTTTGCAACGGTTTTAAAAATAATTGACAGCAGCGTATGGGCAGCAATAGCCTAGTTGTGATTTTATGTATGTTATATGTTAGAAATATGTCTCTTGAATTGTTTCAAGAAATATCACTATGGTTTTGACTCAGCAATTACAATTATGTCCTACCAAAATTCATTATTTTATTCTGTGCATGTATCTTGTGTAGACCCACTTTTCCATCATATTGCGTATGAGTTTAGGCTTTGTACGTAGCAGACTGACAGCCCTGTAATCTGGTGATATATAAATACATGTTGTTTGGGTTCAGTACGGGTGACTGCTCCCAAAAACTACTGCTAAATAAGTTTCTTGTCAATCTGCTTATATTTGGTGTGTTTTTGGCATAGAAAGCTGTGTACTTAACTCCTCAAAAATTTAAATGGAATTCAACTGGGGAATTGTGCAGTTTTTGCTCACAAATCACACTGCTCCATTTGCATTACTTTGCTGTATTTTGATTTCTTAACAAGCTTCTGTGACAATAGCATTTATACTCATCTTGGCTTTCATTGTGCACTGGTTAGATTTAGTCACTCTTGCTTTATTTAGTATAGACTGGCTGATCTCAGAAACGGCCAGTGCGGTATCATGGCAATGTCGTCCTGAATTTAGATTTATTGTCACTCCACGTCTGTGATACTCCACAGTTGTGGAGAGGTGCTATGTCTTTGCCTTGTCCCTTAAAATTCTCTTCTGCATCACAGTTGCTTATTGGTGCATGGTGGCTATACAAGAAATGTATTACAAGGTAAATCTGACCAATAGTAGGTTGCTATGCCAGGGCTCCCTTTTCTTATTTGACTCCAGATCGGTTAATAATATTGAAGTTATATTGATATAAACATGTAGTCTGTATGTTTAAGTTCATGATGCTGAATACGGTACAAATAAGAAAGAAGCTAACAGGAAAGAGAAGTCTCCCGAAGTCATAATTAATGTTAAAAAAAAACCAAACCAAAACAAAACCAAAATAATAACAATTGGTAGTTGAATAATGTTGAATTTGGAAAAGACTTGAAAAATTCACCAAAACAAATATTTAAAATGCCACTTATTCAAGCAAATGCCAAATGTTGCATCCGCATAAAGATAGGCACAGAAGCATTCAGCCCAATGCATGTGATGATACACATCCATGATTTGAGAACTGTTGTAATAGGTGCTTGTTTGTTTACCGTGGAACACTTCTTAATGCTTTTCAAGCTCAGGTACATGTATATTACAGTTCAGATCCTGAGTATGCTTTTGAAACAAAGCTCACAGTGGTCTCCACTTGCTTCATTTTTGGTTTGTATCACAGTGAAGTCCCAGAAGACAAAAACTGGATTCCTTTCAAGTGAAATGTGTGCTCCAGGAGCGCACCTAATACACTCCAGACTCAACTAGTTTTCCATCTACAACCCCAAACTGGAGCAATTCTGAATCAGAAACCCTCAAAAGGCACGTATATGCAGGGATATTAGGTCCTTGATGCTGTCAGTATAGTAACTGCTACTTAAAACAATTAATGTTAGTTATAACTTAAGTGGACCCACTTCTGCTGTACCCCACTGCTTGCTAGTGCAGCGGTAGTTGTAGTATCTTAGTTTTTCCTTATGTTGTATCTAGTTTGTTCAGGGTATGCTCAGTGAGGCAGATAAGGCAACAAATGCACTTTACCATGTAATAATATTTATTTTGCCTGCTGTCATGCTCAGGCAACGATGAGATACCTGCACAATGCTAAGAAATAACTTGAAAATCTACTGAGAAACATTATGCTCATATGTGAATTCTGTATGATAGTGTTTGCTTTTTCTTTGAATGTCGGAGCTACCACTTTTCACTTTTAAGACTCCCCTGTGGTGACAGTAAGCACTGCCAGTCACATGGCTAAGATTCAGAGCTGGGAGAACTGCCATAGTAAACTGAATGTGAACTCTGGTCTTCCCATGCCTCCACTGGGATCTATAACTGTCTAAAAGGCAGGTCTGGCCAGAAAATTTTTGTATTGCAAAATTACTTTTGATGTGCAGCTGGCTATGTAAAATGCTTCTTATTTGTTTGTTCAAATCCAAAGCTGATTTAAACCACACAATCAATAATGTAAGTTCTCTTAAAAAGTAAATTTTATCGGTTTTTATTAGTTGATTTTATGATAATTGAACCCAAGCATTTTTGAATACTGGATGCAACTGAAGCTCTCTAATTTATTTTAGATTGGCTGGTGAATACTGTATAGCCATATTGGGGTGATGACAGGCTCAGATAAGTTGCACTTGTCAGGGTTATGTATGTAATCCTAAAAGATATACTTTCTATATTATTACATGGTAATTTAATTGTAACAGCATTACTTTTTAAAGCACAGTGTTTTGTGCACAACATCTCTTAGATCTGGAGTTTGATTGCATTCAAGCGTTTGTTAATTTAAAATGAAGATCCTGTCCAAGCTCCTTGTATTCAGGAATTTTGTTCTAGAAACCTGGTAACACAGCAGGTGAAAGAAAAACTGTGTAGGAAAATTTAAATCAATGACATATGTACGTACTTTGAGTATTAATTTGTACTAATTTTATAATATATTTTCTTGGAACAAATGTAAATAAAATCTGTTCTTAAAACATAATAAAACAATGGAGATTAACTTCTTTTTGGATGCATTTTAGTGCTCAATTATAAATTGGTTAGTATACTGTCATTTGAAAGTTGTGAAAAGGTTGCCAATAGAGTCTCACAGCTCAAAGAGCTGTAAAAATTGGAGTAAGCAGCATCATTCTTCTACTGGACATGAGAGGAAAGCTACTTGTCAGCCTGTTTATCTTCAAATATATAGAATATGAAATGCAGCCAAAGTGTATATGAAATGTGTTTTTTCTATGCATGGAGACAACCATTTGTACGTACTACATTTTTTATGATTTCCACAATTTAACAAATATGATATTTTTTTTTAAACACTAATTTAAAATTGATTTGGCAGAAGGATAGAGGTTTGAAAGAAAGCGTGTTCCTACAGTCTTTGTGGAAATTGGTAACTGGATGGAGACCACCATTAGTGCTGTCATTGAAGGCAGAATATTTGTTTGAGCTCAACAGTCATTTGTTGTATTCGTTGCAATGGCTGATGGGTCAGCAAACATCTTGACTGGCCAGGCAGCGCATCCGTACCTCCAGGCCAACTGTACCATGTGCTGCTGTTCAACCAGCTACTAACAGAAGTTGTCATGGGTGGTGTGATGTGTCTCCAGCAACATGGGTGAGAGGGACAGGAGAAAAAAATTTTAAAATGCTATGAAAACTGGTCTGAAGTGTTTAGGAGAATAAGAAGTTCAAGGAAGAGATCATAAGAGGGAAAGTGGTGGATGAAAGAGGAGAAAGGGTATAAGAGAGACCCAGAGTACTATGCAGGGAGGGGAAGGGAAGTGGGGGCAGGGACATGGATCTTTCAATAAGCAAGGCATCGTTTGCTTCACTGATTACTGAATACAGTAGGCTACATTGGGGCTGGGGCCTCAAGTGTGGCTGTCACTGCTTTTATTCTCTACTTCTGTCTGTATGACCATTAGCTTCTCCGTATCTTCTACTTCCTTGTCTTCAGCTATTTCAGATTTGGGGATGTAGACTAGAGAAGCCTGCAATGATTTTTGCACTGAGAAGACATTCTTGGAAAAGATGGGGAGCATAAAGAGCAGATGGAGGCAATTCTAGTTTCCCTGCATGACTATAGATGTCTCTTGGACTTGCAATCTAGATTTTAGACTGGTCAACTTGACTGGGAAAATTATTTAGAGGTCAGAGTAAACATGTATTCTACAGTCAACCTTACTGCCAGTCAGACTTCCACAGTGGTTTTGAGCTTATTTGTTCAAGTATAAGTATAAATGAAAATCTTTTGGTGATACTTTTATCATTTTCCAAGAAAACATCACTATAATACCTAAGCTGAAAAGTGTTATCCTCTAATTTTCTCTTCCTTTAATAATCAGTACTTTCTTACTGATTATTTAGAGCAAATATAAAGAAACAGAGTATGTTTTCTTGAATAATTTTTTAAACTCAAAGATACTTGACAGATTCAGGATTTTATTTTGGCCTGCTACAATGCTGTGGTCTAATTTCTAGATTTTAATCGTATTTTCTTTGAATATTTTCAGGATTTTTCTTTTTTAAATTTATGAGGCTATATTAAAAAGGGGACTGTGGAAATTAATACTGTAATTTCAATGTAACCTAAATTATTTTCTGAACTACGTCAGTTGAGTTGGTTCTGAATAAAAAGAGAAAACTTTCCTGTGGAGCTAATAAAACCCTTTGCCCGTTCTCATACAGGCTCACTTTTTTTTCCAGAAACCTCATGACTCAAATTTTTTAAAGCTCTTTATTCATTAATGTATTTTTGCATTTACCAAGTAAGAAATAATTAGTCAGCTACCCATGATAGGATGAAGTATTCAAGCATGTTATGCACAAACCGTTTTTTCTAAGTTTCCAGTGGATCTCTCTTCCACTTAAATACTGTTCAAAATAATTATAAACCTGATCCTTCTAGGACCCCTGAAAGGTACCAGCAGGACTCTTCAGTGGGTGTTGGAACCAGATGCAATTTGGTTCAGTATAAAATTTGTCCAAAGACGGTAAAAAAGACACACCCCCAAGCCCTTTAAATATGTGGTCTTAAGAAATACACACAGCTGCAGGAAAGAACTGCCAATTAATGTAATTTACAACAGGTTTAAAAATCTTGACTTAGATTGTAAGTTGAATAGTGGGGGAAAAGAGAAGGGAATGGTGTAGAAGTTCAGGCCAAGGATGCAGTGTGGCAGGGAAAACATGGGTAAGCAACAACATCTGGAAACTGACTTGAAAGAGGAAACAACCAAAAGTGCAACTAGTAAGAGAGAATCCAGACTACAATAGATTGGAAAAGATGAGAAGTAGCCAAGAGGAAAGCTTTGTGGTAATGTGGCACGCAGCACGACGTGAACACGGTTGTCCCTTTTGACTTGGAAAGTTCTCTCACTTTAAGTATGATATCTGCATTATTAGCTTGACATGTTGCACTGGTTGCATGGTCTGAGATTAATAGAGATTTGTTTTCAAAGGTGGGAAGTGAGTAAACTCTACTACTTTCTTCACAGTTCTGCTATCTGCGATTGCCTTGTGGCTGTAAAAGTTCTTTCCTTACATGAGTATCGAGGAGATTTTATAATCACCTTACTAAACTATGTGTTTAACTACCGTGTGATGTGCCTCTAGAGGAGCATCTTTGGTTGTGTACACATAATATATCTCTAGATAAATACTTTTTTTGGCAGGTTGCTCGTAAGTCATGTTATCATCACCTTTGCTGGTCATATGGAGCCAATCACAGCTTTCCCTCTTCATTGCAAAAGAATGCAGAGCAGTACATTCAAAGCGGTCCGCAAACGCTTGCTTTAACTGTTACCAGTTGCTCATCCCTTGTTAATTACTAATGGATGCTCTCATCCACGTTTACTGCAATGTACATGCATGTTTCTTGAAGCACATGCTGACTGTGGGGAATAACAGTACTGAACAACTCAGGGCAAATGTGTATGGGGAAACCGTTAGAGATGTGGTGATAAATTTGGTGATTCTTTCTCATTAAAATTGGCTCTTCGTTCTAGATTAGAAGTTTTTTCCAGCTCTCCCAAACTTGAGGAATGTGTCACTTCTTGTGGGAGAAAATTGTGATATACGAAGTTCCAAAATACTGTGAATCTGCTTATACAATATTCTTATAAGAAGAGGAAATCACCATTTGATAACCCAGAAGCAAAGGAAATTAATCTTTATGAGATTAGTTGGGGAATTTTGCAATTGCCATGATATTACAGAATTTGTATTTGCATCTGCCTAAGGAAGGAGAAAAAAAACCCAACCAACATATGAATTTATTTTTTTGCAAGATAGCCTATTTTTGGTACCCAGAACATGCTGTATCAGAGGTGTGTGGGGGAAGTCACCAGACAAACCCAGCCTTCTTTTGCAGGGGTTTTCTCTTCACTTCAGAGTGTGAAAGTATTACCTGGCTTTTCACCCAATGGAGTCTTTTAGACTATCTGGCTGCATGGCAAGGATGATTTTTTTTTTCCTGTTTGTTTGGAATGATGCAGCTGTAAGTCAAATGGACTGTTTGGCCTCTACCATAGCATAGGTGGCATGATGATAAAAATCTAACTTGGTAATTTTCCTCAACATATGCTCAATATCCATCCCTGTTATTCTAACACAGAAATGTTTTCTCAAATGCCTGTTTTTTCGTGTTATCATCAAACCTAGTCTGGTTTCTCTGGACAAACTACTCCTCAAAGCATAAACAAGAATTTAACAGAGCACTGATGGGGCCCATCTTGGATCTGTGTTAAAAACCATCACATCACCATAAATCTCTGACTGGTAAAGCAAATGTCTGTATTTTCTGTAAAAGTATAGATACATGTGAGAATGCACATCTCACATTTACTTTTATACACACCTACATAGCTTCTGAAAAGACAAAACTGTAATAGTAATGTGTTGGACCAGAATCCTTCAAAATCACAACTAATTTTGGCCTTGATTTAGGGTACACATTTTTAGTAATGACTAGTAATTATTTTTGAAGTTTTTTTGATTAAATTCTAATTCTAAGCAGAGCAAAGTTTGCAGGGTGGGCTAAGAAGAATGGATGATGTGCAGTATGAGAAACTGTAAATGCAAAACTCTTCCAGATTAGAGCTGGAAAGTTAGCATAAGGCTAGTAGATGACAGCCTGTGCCATTACATAGCTGGCTTCTTCTTATATTATAGAACTTACTGATACGCTCCACTAGGTGTCTCGTTTTAGGAGACTTGGTGGCATGGTGGAGATGGTACATCAATACAATTGTATAGAAATTTTTTTCTTTAATCAATATATAGTATGCAGTGTATGCTTCTACCAGTCATATTTTTTTCTCTGAGACTTAACATTATTAATCCTGTATTTCTTTCTGTGCAATGGAGGCTACATTTTTGGAGCAGCAATACATTCAGAACGTCTTTGTATGCCTTATGGAATCACAGAATGGTAGGGGTTGGAAGGGACCTCTGGCGATCATCTAGACCAACACCCCTGCCAAAGCAGATTCACCTAGAGCAGCTTGCACAGGAATGCATCCCAGTGGGTTTTGAATATGTCCAGAGAAGGAGACTCCACAACCTTGCTGGGCAGCCTGTTCCAGTGCTCTGTCACCCTCAAAATAAAGTTTCTCTGTAGGTTCAGATGGAATTTCCTGTGTTCTAGCTTGTGTCTATTGCCCTTTTTTCTCTCACTGGGCATCACTGAGAAGAACCTGACCCCATTCTCTTGGCACCTGCCCCATAAGAATTGATGAAATCCCCACTCAGTCTTCTCTCCTCCTGACTAAACAGACACAGGTCTCAGCTTCTTCCTCAAAAGAGAGGTGCTCCATTCCCTTGATCATCTTTGTAGCCCTGTGCTGGACCCTCTCCAGTAGTTCCCTGTCCTTGAACTTGGGGTCCCAGAACTGGACATGGTACTCCAGATAGATGCAGCCTTACCAGGGCAGCATAGAGGGGGAGGAAGACCTCTTTTGACCTGCTGGCCACGTTCTTTTTACTGCACCCGAAGAGACCATTGGGCTTCTTTGCCACAAGGACACATCACTGCCTTATGGTCAGTTTCTGGTCCATCAGGACTCCAAGGTCTCTCTCTGCAGTGCTACTTTCCAGGTCAGCCCCTAACTTGAACCAGTGTATAGGATTATTCTTCCCGAATTGCAGAACCCACCTGTAGACTGTAGTAGATCTTTTGTGTTGCATAGAAATTATATTTTTAATCACATCAAGTTAATTTTTCAAATTTTAGAGGGGATTTTTTCTTTAATTATTTCTAAAGAAAAGATATTTGAGGATTACTGTTTGCAAATTAATCTGAATAGAACTAGTTGGTATTAAATATCTTGTTGAACCACGAATTGGTGCTAAAGTGTCACACCATTTTAGACACAAACTTATATCCACAATATTTTTTTATTATGATGATCTTATATCCACTATATTGTTTTGATTATTTATATTAAAAAGTCAAATATAATAATATCCATGATACAAGATTGTAATTAAATAGCTACCTTTACATATATACATTTTTTTTGGAAGTTATACCTCACTGCAATTGTTGATCAGATAATCAGGGAGTTAGTTTTGTTAAACAGCTTAGCTGATGGGTGGTCTTAAGAATATTAATATTAAAAGATAAAATCAAATAATAGGAACAAAATGAAACTGGTTAACCTCCCACTCTGTTTAGAGAAGTGCTCTGTTTCAGTGGAAGCTAGCTTTTTTTCCATGGCAGCTTTTAGTTATCTCAACAGGCAAATAGTTTGTGGGCATAGGTATGACAAACTTCCACATGTTTAGAAAAGCCTTCTGGTTCACCTGAGGTTTTCCTATTAAGCTTATTGTGAAGACTAGTAAGGAGTGTAGGCACAAATGAATACATATCTCAAACCTTTTTCCATGAATCATGCAGCTGTGTTCTGGGGAACCTTCAGAGTGGAGTGGGAGGCGCTTCTGCAGAGAAAGTGGATTCTTTTCAGCTAAAGAGGGGTTGTACCACAAAATCTGAAAGTGGTGGAAGCTCTTACAGAACTGAATATAGACTTAAGGTAACACAGGGAAAGAAAAAGTCATTGGATAACACCAATTGTGCTAATCATCTATTGATCACCATTTTGATGTATATTCAAACCTAGAGGTTGTTATTCAGTATCTATGTTAATATTCTTCCAGTAACAGAAATGGTGTGTTTTCAGAGGTTAGAATAGTTAGCAGTGAAAATCAGATTCAAATTTGTTACGCCGGATTTCTTTTTGGTTTCTTTTCTTAACACTGTGACTACTATTTATTACATATTTAGAGAATTAATTAGCCCTTTCAAAGTTATCTAAAACTTTGGGTGGAAGGTAATATAGAGGTACAAATGATAAATGTGACTATTTCATTTTAGAACATAAAAATTGACCCGGAACGTTTTTGGCAGCCAAGTGCAAAGGAGACAGAAAAGAGGCAGTCTAGTCTTAATGGCCATACTCTTGAGGGATATTGTTTATTGCTGGTATTAACAGTAGGTTTTATGTGCAGGAGGCAGTGTTGACTTGCTATTAATTTATCTGAATAAAGCATCTGTACAATAGCTGTAGTAGCTACTGAGGGGTAATTAGATAAATCTTTATTTCTGGCTGTGGCTGAGACTTGGGTTTGTTGGCCAACGATACTGAAAGCATTGTAGTCTTGAAAAGACTTGGACAGATCTCTGTCATTTGCTTTTGCAAGAGACCAGAAATTCCTAGGGATTTTGTCTTTTTCTAACTGGGATCTGGGGCAGCAATCACATTTTTAAGAGATGAAGGGTATTTCTGACAGTCTTCAAGACCATCAGGAGTGAAACAGTCTCCTGACTGCTAGCAAAAATGTTACAATAATCTGTTGTATTCCGAGCTATTGCATAATGCCTTGGTTTTAGATAGTTGATGTTAAATATACAATCATCAGAACATCATTTTGCTGCAGGGAAGGCACAAAGACTATGGAAATATACACATACTACAAGAATGCAGGAAGTATATTTAATTTACCATGAATTGGTGAACTTTAAAGTGTAAAGCTTTAAATAACAATCTTGCATTATTTCTTATGTGTGCAATTTGATATTCAATTAATGTCTGAAAATAACAAAGAAATCTTAATCTTTTAAAAATATTAAAAGGACTTTAAATGGTAATATCTAAGTTTTCAAATTCCAGCAGTATCATTTGATAATGGTGATTTAAAGTATATGGAATTGTACTAAATCCCTTCTAATAGATATGAATGTCTACAAGCAATTTAAAAAACCTTGAATGCAATTAACATTAATTTCATAGGCTTCTACTATCATTTTATTGGAAATCAGGTTAATGTTTGAAGGATAACAGACTCATATTAGCTAAGAAAAAAAATCTACAGTCTAGATATAAACTGAATGAAATGCTTATTGCAACTAAGGTTACAGCCAGTTCCTGTAATTTTCATTCTCCTGGACAAAATTTCCAGTTTAATATTTTCCCAATGGAGAGTATGAGCATATACCTTTACATACTCATAATTTTTTAATTTACTCTTTGAATCTAGAGATTTGTTGTACCAGTTATTTTCATACTAGATCCAAGCTTACATGAAATTGTTGACCACCTATTTATTGTTATGCTTTGGTGTAATGAGTTTTTTTAAATGAATGTAGCATTAATATAGGCAAAATCCCCACAAGGTTCAGCAGTTTGAACTATACGTTATCATATATTGTACTGTCATTTTGTGCTAATGAAGATTGTTGGCTCGACATTAAGAGAATTTAAATTTCATCCTTAGTCTTGAAGTATGATAAATAATGCTGGGGGGAAAAAAAAAAAAAAAGTGTTAAAATATGGTGAATACTGTGTCAATTTCACAGTGCTTTTGTTACACAATTACTGGTTCCACAAATATTTAGCTAAGAAATATTTATTTCTTTGCCAAATGCCTTTTCTGCAATAGAAAACACTCTGGTGAAAGACTGAGTTGTCTCTGCATAAAGTATTGTGGGATAAGTGCAAATAAGTAGTACAGCCTAGCAAAAGCAACAACTCTTGTGCCATGTTATCTTACAAGGCAGGATTTGGGCTGGAATGGAGGTAGTGTTAACTTAGGGTAAGAATTTAACATTAACTTGGGAAGTTGCAACAGTACCTTTACCTTTGCTGAGTAATTTCTTATTAGGGGATATTTTAATTGATATCCATTGCCTTTTTGACTATTTGTGAATAAGTTCACAGTAATTCTCAAGATTTGAGATGTTCTGAAGCTCAGTGATAAAAGTAATTTTTTTATACACTTAATTCAATTAATGTAGTTAAGTAAGAGATATACAGTTAAATTAAAGATAACTAACAAATCAGTGTGGTACTTATTTGATATTCAAACTTATTTCTGGTAGCTAATATAGCCAGTGTGAGAAATTTCTATTCTAATGCATGAATACAATACTGAGAATCTGGTTTCTTGTGAAATGATTCAGATTCTGGGAACGTTCATCAGTGTCTGCTTAATTCTGTCCTGTCTTTTTTACTTTTTCCATACATGAAGAGCTCGGGAAGAGCTAGCAGTACTCTCATGTGGAGTAAATAGGGGAGATTTTAATATTATAACAACAACAGTAACAAAAAAATAGAAGTTAAAGAGAGGAGCCTTCTCCTTTTCACTTCTCCATGGTCAGAAGAAAATGCAAAGGCTAGTCTTGCCCTGTATTCTTTCCTAGAAATTTCAGAAGGTAGAAGAAAGGTTACCCAAACCCTATTTATTTGAGAAGTTATGTCTTTTGTTCCCAGGTTGAATGTAGTGTAGGAAAAAAGCTATCATACTCAAAAGCTATTATTTGTAGCTGGATAAAATGGAGCAAATCAGGTAATCTGTAAAAATCAATCAGTTTTGCACTGCTGCAATAGCCATATTGGTTACAATTTGCAGAGAGCAAAGCTATTTAATGGCCGTAACTTGCTTTAGGATTTGGACCTCAGTGTTGCATGGACACAAAACGATGAATCCTGAAGCATATAAAAGCTTATTTTCACATTTTATTTCCATGTCTGTTTCTTTTACAACTCAGGAATACGAGTTTTGTTTATGAAGTTTCTTCTGTTACTGTGGCACAAATTAGCTTCAGAGTCTTGTTTGTATTTAATATGTATTCTACATACACTGTTAACAAAGTAAAATTAGACAACAATATTAATCAGTTTATGTTGAAATTAGAACTAATGATGCAGAAAGTTTGAGCTTTTCCTTATACTTGGTCTTTTCTGATTTTGCCCTTGTTGCTGTTGAAACAATTGAACTGCTCATTAAAAACCAAACAAACAGACTAAAATTGTCACAACCAAATTGAAGTTTTGTTTTGATCAAGTTTTAACGCACATGTTCTGTGTTCTGAGTCCGCCGTTGCTTTTGCCACTGGTCGAGACTCCAGTACTTAAAATGCTCCTCTTTTTGTGAATAAAAATGTACCTCCAGCCCATCAAACTATTTCCTTGGGAAGCTGTGGTTCGCTACAGCACGACCAAGTTAGTGTTCTAACCTGGAAATGAAAGGAAAGCAGAAGCTGAGCTGTTTGAGAAACATTGGCACAGCAAGGGATTACCCTGTCTCATTTTCCCCAAACCACATTTTTCTGACATTACGCTTCCAGTGAGAGTCCCCACCCAGGCAGTCCTTCTCCCAGATGAGGTAAAGGAAGCCACCATCAAGCTGAGCGAGGAGCTGTGTTCGGCTTCTCTGAGTTGGAAGCCTCTCTTCATTACATCACACCTGGCCGAATTTCAGAGATTAATGAACAGCATCTTGTCAGTTTTAATATATCACAGTGCTTTAGTTTACATTGACGATGTAATCATAAGTTCCCTGAGCTGTGAACTGCACCTTAAGGACTCGCATGGAGTTCTAAGAAGGCAAGAAAAAGAAATGACTATAAACTAGAGAGCGTGCCAGTTTTGAGAAAAACCTGCAGATTTTCTAGGACATTAGGTTTCAAAAGAGGGATTACACACAGACTAAACAGAGTAGAAGTCATAAAAATTTAAAGACATCACAAAAATAAGATCCTTTTTAGGTATGACAGAATACTAAAGGAAATTTATACAGAATTATACCACCCAAGCAGACCCATTAATTAACGTAATGAGAAAATATGTTCCATTTCCATGAACCTAAGCGTGTCAGGAAGCATTTGACACTTTTAAAAGGGGGAGAGGTGAAAGCATGCACTTCACCACTCCTGAAATTTTCCAATATTAGCTTATCTATTCATATTTATGATTGGACTGCTGAGGCATTTGGATTTATAGTAATTAAAAGAGAGGAAGAAAAAAATACTGTAAGTGACCAATACATCTTAAAAAAATCTAAACACCTTTTGTGCTGTGTGGCTTTTAAAGTTACATCTTTTATTTTGAACATTGGAAAGATTATCACATTACAGTAGGAAATCATGAGTGAGAAGAAGCTTTCTGCTGTCAAGATATGATTCTGAAAATTATATATATGTGAAAATTAAATCCATAAGCTGACACTACATGTTCATTCCAATTTCTTATACTTCTAAAGCTGGCAAGTAGGGCAATTTGCAGGATCAGGAAATAAAAGCCAGACTTCCAACATTGTTCAGACATCAATTTTCCATGCAAATGATTTTAAAAATCAGGTCCTAACTCCTTTTCTCAGAGTTTTATTCTATTCCTGTTATTAAAATATTCACCTGCATATTGCTTGGAAATTCTTATGGTCGTTCCTTGATAGAAGCAATCTGAAAAAAAATAATTTGATCCTTAATTTTTTTTTTGGATGCAAAAACCACCCAGGACTTGTTCTTTCATTTCATATCTATGATGTAAGGGCGACTTGATCTTACAAATGGGATGTTGTAGGTAGCATCTCCTGCGACATGCCATATAACTTTTCCGTTTGGATAGCACCTCCCAGATGTTTCCATCCCTGTTTATAGGAAGAATTTTTGATAGAGGTGACTACCCTCTGCAGATACATTCTATAGACTTAATATGTTGATTCATCTGTATTCCAGTGAGATGTTGCCTTAGTGTATTTTAATAAATGCATGTTTTATATAGTTGATGATGAAGAATTTCCTAGATGACAAATAAGTACAATTTTTATGGATATAAAACTTTAAGAGTTAATTACACTTGTGTACATAAGTGTGCACATCTGATGCAGTTTAGATAATTATTTGGGTTTTTTGATTAAACCTTATGTTTCTTTTCACTTGTTAGTGGAAGGAAATGGGCCTGCAGATCCGTTTTCTCTTTTGTCCCAAGCAGTTTGCATGCTGTCTGTGTGCAAATCTGCACTGTAGCAAAAATAATATTTGAAATATTTGATCACATTGAATCAACACGAAGCTCAAACCTCATGCTTTTATGACCACATTAAAAAGCAGGAGGTAACTAATAATAGTTAACTTATCTCTGCAGTTGAAATGCATGGTACTGGTTGTTCTGTAACAGTAGAAAATATAGTATAGTTGTTAAGGCAGAAAATGCAGAAAAACATGTTTCATTGAACTCAGTGAAAATATTCTACATAAGCAAAATCTCATTTATTTACTTTATGCATTATCATATATTGTAAAGTCATTTTACAGGAGTGCTAATTATGGCACAGATTATGTTGATCTGAGTGTTTGCAACCCAGTGAATATTCATTTGTTTAACATCTTTTGTCTCTTGTAGCTGTGGAAAGTTTATCAGCCTTACCTTTTTCTGAGCAGAAACGTACTGGGGAAAATGTGCTAATAATCCCATTACAGATAATTGATGGAAAGCTTTTTCTGAGCAGGTAGTTTTCAAAATGGGCAGAGGAAGTAATCTGGTTTGCATGAGTTTATTCTTTACAAAAGGGTTAACATTAATTGTTAATTTGAGTGATCATCTTTTGGTCTGTGGAAAGTTCTGGTCTAAGGCAATAATGATGCTAAAAAGTACCCAGAATAGTCATGTGGAGCTTCACAGGCTTACAGAGGTATTTCTTTTCTTCCTTAGACTTCCTGATGCCACTACTAGACTGCTGATCATACTCAAGCTGATTTAAAGCTCTCTCCCAGGTCTCTGTATAACTCACTAGTCGCTAGAAAACTTCAGCCAAAGACATGTCTTTGCTTTCATTTCCCTTTATAAGATAGAAAACACTTCAACACTTTCTGTTACCTGTTGAAAAGACACATGAAAGGATTCATTTAATCTTGTGGTTTTTTAAATGTTTCATTGCCATAATCTGAGAAATCTTTCATTTTGAGCTTCTTGTAGGGGTATTCATTTGTCAGGGAGCTGTAGCTCGTAACTCACAATGGTAGCCAAATGCTCTGCTGAAGCCCATTGCCGTCTGAACTTGCCTTCCTAAAGGCTCTGTTAATCAGATTTTAATCTCTCTGTGGGTTGGTATGCTGGCACCACTGAAATCATAGGCAGAGCTCATATGGACATCAACAGACCTGAGTTTACTGATTTTTGTTGGCAGGTGGATTTTGAAAAATAGAAGAAATAACTTCTCTCAGGTGGTAATTTTTATGCAGGGGCTGTTTTCTTACCATTTTGTATGATGGCTTTTTGCTTTTTTCTGCTTCATTTTCTCTTCTTTGTAAATCTATGCTTGTGGTGATATGAGCTGAAACTCTTATCATTGGTAGAACAGCTCTAAATAAAAAAAATTCCTGACTGCTCCCTCTAAACAAACAGTCTGGGCTTTGTCCCTAAATTCTTTTACAAAACTTCTTGGAGATTTCAGAGATGTTCTGCCACAACAAGGGGCAAAAAAATGCAAAAGAAGATGCATTCTCAGTGCTGCCATTGAAAACAAACCAGAAAGAAAGAGCATAGAGGCAGAAAAGAGAGTTGGATTCACCTGGAAGGAGGAAGAACTGAAGCACTGGGTTCTGCTTCCTGGAGTGGGTACAACTAAATTGTTAAGCAAGACTAATTTCATGGGCCTTTCCCCTTTCAACTACGCTTTCTAAGCCAGAAGACTCTGACTCCATTATTTTTTCTTTTGACCCACTGATTTTTATCATTTCTGGCTGCATCATAGCTTAGATTCTACTAGAAGGACTGCAGTCAAAGCAATTTCTTAGGAAGTAACCAGGAGAGTTAGATCCACCTCTTTCTGAATTGTAGTAGTGTTCTTATCATTAAAATGGCACCGCCACCCATGAAGTTAATTGAGGTGCTGACTATGACTAACTTTTCAGGATTCTGAAAGGTCTCAAGCAAGCTTTGGCAGTTGTGTGTCTTATCCTGGATTTTTTTTGGAAGGAGATAGATATCTATCTTCATATTGTTCGGGTAGTTCTGACGATGTATGCCAGCCAGAAAAGTTTCTAGCCAGATTAAAAGGTACATAGTGAGTTCAGGTGCCAGGAAATTTTAGTAGTGCTGGAAATTGAATAGATGGGACTCTTGTTTTGGCCTCAGAGGGTTTACATCCCTGGGACACACTTTGGGTAGACATCAACAGTATGTAGTTTGAAACCTGCTGTCTTCTTGAAAAAAAAGCGGTCCAAACCAAACCAAATCCAGTCTAATCTGTGTATGACAGACATTAAAAATTATATTTAGTGTTCCATCCAGGGTAATTTCAGATGAATTCCATACCAGGTCAATCTGCAGTCTCAGCAGTCACTGCTACCTGCATATTGTGTGATGTATTTTATTTCCAGACTAATAAATGTCAAGAATTTGGAAGTCTATAATAAGTTTAGAAAAGATTAAAATGACAGTTGAATACTGAAAATTTGATCATTCCATAGAAGTTCTGTCTTAAACAAAAAGGTGTAATTATAAATGCAAATTTTAGTACTTCACAGGGGGCCTCTTAGACACAAATTCATCTCGCTATTAAGGTATTTAAATAAAACCCAGAAAATATCAGAGAGCTATACTCTTTGGAATAATTTTAATAAGAAAGCATGGTAAGGAGTTTACTGGTTGTATCCTGTTGCCTATATTCAAGTCTCTGTGCAAGTCACTTCACTATAATTTTTCTCTTACATAACCATCTTAAAACCTATCTAATCTATTATGTACCTTTTCATTCCTTGTTTGCATTAATCTAGAACCAAATAGTTTTGAATAAGTGCACAAGTGATGCATGAGGTATTATGCACGTGTGCATAGCTGCAGGTTTCTGTTACAGATATAATAAGCAACAGGTATATATAGACTGTACAGTTATACATCTTGGAAACCTCAGGGTTAGGCTGACATAAGTGCCTTCTGATGGCTTGCTAGGTAAGATCTAGCATGAGGCTCTCTAGGGATGAATTTAAAAAAAAAAAAAAGTGAGTTTGACCACATTTATTTGATATTACATTCATAGGTGTAAAATAGCAGTTTATAGTTTCACTTGTCCATTTCCCTTGCTCTGGATCTGCCTCCCTGATCAAGAAATTCAATAGCTATTAAAAGCTGCAGCTGTACTAACAGTCTTACGCTTTATAGGAGGCATTTTGCAGCTATTACTTTAGAACAGGCGTTCTGTGCCAGTACAGATGTTTCATCCACCTTTTTCATAAGCACTTTATCTGCACCATGGGCATTGCATTTCTAATGTTTTGCTTGAAATTGCTAAACATGCTCCATAGCTGTAATTTATTTAGGCTGGTGTGGTTTAAAGACCTGAAAGCTATTTCTGCACCTGTTCTATTCATCTGACCAGGAAAGCACTAACTCTGCTGCATGAGAGTTTGTAGAGTATGGATCTCTTTATAAATCTCCTGAATGAAATGGAGCCCTTTGATTCACATGTATGTTCCCCTTCCCTGAAGTGGAAATAGCTTGCATATATATCAATCACCGAATTTCAGTTTTCTAATATTGAAGGGAGAACATAATGCGTGATCTAATGGATGACCAGCATACACCCTGCATTCCCTCCCTCGCTCAACTCGCCTCTGAGTAATCAACCCTACATAGTGAAAGATGAAAAATGTAGAACTGTGTATGTAAGTGGAACAAACTCTTCTAGCACAATGACACTGGCTTTATTGTGGAATTATATGACAAACACTTCTGAGTGTAATGCATTTAAAGTGATATAAACTGAGTGAGAAGGAAAAGCAACTACTTAACATAACCTGATCAACCTCCTGAACCACACTAGTATCAGTGAATTTGTACTAATGTAAGATAAGCAACAATTGAAGAAGGCTGTGATATTGGCAGTAGCCTAAGTAATAAACGATAAATTTTAATTATTGCATGTTGACCCAATATAAGAGCCATTCATTCAACTGTTTCAGCCCAAAATTTTGGGAGACACACAAAATCAAGAGTTGTCCTAGCTTTGAAAGACAAAAAAACTCAAAAAGCACCCCTTTAAAAAAGCTAGAAACCATCCCAAACCAAGCAAACAAGAAAGCCACTGTTCAGTGAGGTTTTTCGAAACCAAAGCTATGCCCCACTTTATCCAATTCTGCCAGAGATGTATGTCATCTGTCGACTTGTCATCAAATAAGACTCAAACCAACCCTTCCCCCAAAATAAATAAATGCAACCACATTGACCTAAATGATTCTTTGGCATTTTAAAGTTTCTACCCTACTTACTTGTGGTGCATTTTTAATTTAGAGTTAAACCAGGGGTTGATCTGTTACTTAATGTTTTTGTTAAAATAAACTAGGAAAAAAAGCACTTGTTCTGTAATCAGTCTTGTGAAAAACTTTTAAATATATAGTAAATGGAGAGGCAGCATCTCTATAAGAAGAAAAAAATAATAAATGACAAAGAACAGAGTTGCATGTGGAAGTAAAGAGAAGACAATAAAAGGAAAGAAGCTTATTTGAAGTATATATTTTGGGAACAGTTGATTAAATACGAAGCAAAGATATTATTAGTAACTATATTACTCAAATGAAATGCTCCAAGCATTTAGGCTTTGAATTAATTTTGAAAGTTCTGATGATTGACAAACTGCACCAGCCTCATTCAAGAGGTCAAAGATACCTTCTTTGATTCATCTAAAAGCAGAGTAGAATCTGGCCAGGATTAGTAGAATCTCAGGATCGGGATGCCATCAGAAACTCTAAATAGAATTACAGTCTTGCAGTACTCAGCTGAGTGTATTTAATTCTTTAGGTGAAATTCACATCTTATGTGTTGTAAAAGAAATGAAAGGTTAACTGCTAATTCCAAGACTTATAAATATGTCAGTGGGTTTTCATAATGTCTTGATAAATTACAAGAACAAACTCAATAACTCATGATGTCACCAGAACTACATGCTGCACTGTATGTATTGTAATTGTGTACACAGACTTCTTTTACGTTCTACATGAATATATAGGTCCTGCTAAAATTAAAAAAAATCCCCATTGATTTCTTTGTTCTGTTTTATTTGCCATCTTTGAGCTGTTTTCTTGTTCTGAACCCTTCTTCAAATGAAGGAAATATTTAAGAAAATGTATTTAAAAGAACATTGCTATAACCGCTATATTTATTCATTGAAAAGCTGAAGTAAAATACGGTTTTCAAATATCCTCAGATTTGGGTGAAGTTCAAATTTTCCTTGGATCCCAGTTGTCTGGCTGGCCACAAGCCCATATCACTAATGGTATAACTAGCTGAAAAATGGAAAAACAATTCCATGAAAACTTTAAGATTATTTTGGCTTAGATCTGAAATGTAGAGATAGCATCAATATCGTAGTATCAGTAATGCTTCATTCTTTAGTCTAAAAAGATAAAAGCAGGATGGGCTAAATACTGTAGGTTAGTTAAATGTGTAAGAGTAATTCAACAGCATTTCAAAACCACTAAAGTAAACTTAGTGTGTGAAGAAGCCCTTGACTCTTTAGTGCTGCCTGTCCAAACTGTTTTTTAATCTTACAGATGTAAGCTGCAAGCGTAGTTCTCATTTAAGGCTAATGATTAAACATTCTTTGTATCAAAAAATATAGTGAGTTGGATATATTAAGTTGGCCCCACTCCCACATATATGCTTAGGTGTTGATATCAATGGAACAGAACTTGTTACTTAAGGTGGGGAGAAATGGAAAGAATTCCACACTGCATCCATTTTTATAGCCCTTATTTAAAACTCTGGAAATGAACGGTACATCTGAATTTAACATACGTTGATTTGATGACATGCTTACTATTAAGTAAACAAAACAAAAAAATGACCCCCAACATTTCTCCCACCTTTACTGAACTAATTCTCCAAGGTACCTATACTTGGAAAGCTGTACATGAAATCCTCTTGTTCAGGCTGTGTGTGCATCCATATATTGCTTGCAACGAAACAGGTATCTTTTCAGTAGGGAGGTCTTAATTTTCACTCTCATTTATCCAGAAGCAAACAGGAAACCCCATTCCAAACTTCCCATTCCAAAAATAATAGCAGTGTTCAGTCACATTTTATGAAAGCATCTTAGAATTTATATAAATAAAACTAGTGTACATTTCAAAGAATATATAAAATGCTGGCATTTTGCTTTTACTGCAAAGATCAAAGAGCTGATTAAAATTAAAATGTCATGAATTTTAAATTATGTATTTGGTCATAACAAAAATATTAAAAAAAAAAAATATTTAAAGCAGCAGGTGTACCTTATATAGTAAGATAAAGTTTAATATATTTTATTAGCTTAAGGGACACAGAATAACTATCTATCCAGAACTTCAGGCATGCATTTACATAAATATATTAAATTAAGAAAAGCAATTATACACTTAAACATCCTTTTGTCTAAAAAAATCATTAAATCCACAGATTAACAATAAATCCAACTCTATGCATTTATCACTTCCAGATACAACTGTTCCATTTCTCAGATATTACACAAATACATTTGTTAGAATTTATATGCATTATACATATATTATATATTACATAATAGTGTGTATACATACATGGTGTTCAATAATATAATAATAATTTGTACTTTTTATAGCACTTTTCATTTGAAGAGCTCAAATCACTTTACAAGGATTGATTTCACTAATTTTCAGATGGAAAATGGAGGCACAAAGATGCAATTATTTTGGGGTATAGAGTTTGTGATAGACAGTAACTGAATTAATTCTCTTTCTTGTGAACTTCAGCCATGCTGTCTCCCTAAAAAGAAATACACATACAGCATACGTAGTCTCGGTAGGTAGGCTTGCAAAGACTTGTAAGGTCTCAAACCAAGAAAGCACTCAATTATATTAATAACATTAAGCACATGACTTCAGTGAGACTCATATGCTTAAAATTATTGGTGTGCTCCAGTGCTCTGCTAGATTGGTGCTTGTATATTCCTAGGAGTATAATACAGTTTATAGAAGATACTTAAAAATAGTTTGAATGATACTTTCTAAGCTATTTTTCCACATTTCAAATGTACATACAGTACCTGACAGCTACTATAAAAAAAGACTAATTGAACAGAGGAATATCACAACAGTAATGTTCTCAAGTGATAAAATTTTGTTGTTTCCTTTTCCTTTTCTGCTTGGCTCCCACTACAATCTAATTGTTCTCAAAGGGGAATTGAAGTTTTAATTCCACAGTATATGTTGTGGGGGACAGCTAATAGCATTTCTGGATAATTCACAGGGTAGGGTTACTGCTTCTGGTATTAATGGAGATCACTACAAAATACATCTGGTGACTTAATACCAGATGGTTTCTGATCTCAGTATATCTTGATATGAATTAAGTTCATTTTGCATTCTAAGTTTTGACTCTGCCTATAACATTTTCCTTTCAGCAGCTCCTCCTAGGAATATTCAGGAAATGGGATTTGTTTGTTTCTACCTTGTGATGCAAACCACCTTTTTGTTTTACAGCAAAAGACATCCTACTTTAAAAAGAACTGTCTAAAACAGCCACCTCTGCCTTCTTTCCACACAAGATTCCTGTGAACACAGCCACTGCCTAGATTAACATGCTTTAGCTGGCACCTGCTTTCCAAAGTTTCCTGGGAATTTAAGCAATTTTCCATTTAAATATTTTTTCACTTTTTTTTTAAATTGCAAAATGAAAATAAATGGTAAAATCTCATAGACTGTAAAAGGAACTTAACTATATAACACGTGGGCCCTACTATAGATGGAAAGCTGGTTTTTATGAGTAGAAATAGAACTCTTCTCCAAAAAAGCAGCTTGCTCTTTGTGCACATTCTTAGCAATAACTTCTGGCATTTCTGATTGTGGAAACCTGTGTGTGTGTATAGTAGACAATAGGTAAAGACACACATTAATTGTACATAACACAGAATATTATATTTTGTGAGTTCCTATAGCATGAAATGATCGCTAGAATGATATATTTTTAGTACCGAGAGCTTTGGTAAGCAGGTGTGTCAATTGGTTTTGAAAGTAAAATGTATGGTTGCATGTCAAGAAAAGTTTCCCATGGAAGCCTATGGGAGTTTTCTTTGGGTTGTGGGACAACATAATAACCCTTTGCTAATATAGAGACCAAATTAGTAATTATTGATAACTCATAAATGAACTGAAGGAAAAAGGTTCATGTGTCAGTTCAACCACTTCTACAGTACTATAAAATAGTAATGTTTCTCTTTTCCCACATTAGGCATTGGTAATACTATCTGATTAGTCAGCCTGCCCAGTGTAAATCTATGCAGAATTAATTGCTGTGCTAAGACTGTTTGGATGCTGTGCATTTTATAGCACGATAAATTCTGTGTGCAGAGTTGAAATTGAAATCAATGAGTACAAAGGCAAGCGGCCATCCCTTTGCCCAGCCTGCTTGTGTCCCAACCTGGAATTGCTTACGCCTGTCGTTTCAGCACTAAGGAGTCTCATTGTGTTCAGTCTCTCATCTTATTAGTAAGGGTGACAACAGCATTTTTTGGATTAGGATATAGTCTTATAGTTGAAATATTACATTGTCCTTATTAAATATAGAAAGAAAAGTTTGGAAATGTGCCTAACACAGTTCAACGCAGCCTTCACAATTCTGGACTTAAAACAGCTGAGGGAACTCTCCCGTGGATCTTTCTGAGCATCTGTGGGCGCAGCTTTGGGCCCTATTTTTCTGTGGCTTTTTTATAAAATGGGGCCACTGACTTGTTATTTTAATTACTTTTCTGCTTACAGGCATATGCTTACATATTTGAAATAAGCATACATGTATGTGAAAGAGAAAAAATGAGAGCTCTTTGTTCAACATTTTAAAAGAAATATCAAGAAGCCTGGCAGATTTAAGAGCCCCCTGGTGTAACTGTTAGCAATCCCTGTCAGGAAACCCAGGAGGAGTGGATATGATCCATATGTCTTTGAGTAGGATGTGCTCCCTATGGCTTCATACACAGGCTGAATCTGCAGTCTTATTCCAGAAAACCTTGGTGTGTCTAATGACTGCAGATGCAGACACAGAGGTCATGTGTGCACTCATGTCTGAAGTTAAGATCTTCTGCCAGCTAAGTGGATATCTTTTAAAGACTTAATCCTATAACTAATGAAGCCAATAGGAGATTTTTGGTTGACATCAATGGACTTTGAGTCAGGCCCTCAAAGATTAAAGTAATCCTGTGCTAAGCTTTCAGGTGCTTTCTGCTGTTTCACACCTATATCCTAAAAAGTACATGTGGCTTGTTTCACTGAATTACTCTGCTGTAATGAATAAACATTTTAGCAAAATGCTCTAAACTTTTTAGAATGTTTCTACAATGGTTTGCTCTGAAACTACTTATGGAAACATTTATCAGTTTTTTGTAGCCAGAATCCAGATAATTTGGTACGTGTTTTCTGCAAATATGGATTACAATAAATATATAGGATTGGTTGCCTTTTTGATGAGATTCTTAGTGGTTTTTTTAATGACAAAAATAAAATGTTGGTCAATTTTTAATATTACAAAATGGGAAAAATAGTTTTTACTCATTTCATGTAATTTTGTGATTTTTTCTGGGACGAATATCACCTTTTAAGTTGGACGGAAGATCAAAATGGTATAATTCCTCATAAACTGACACACAGTTAAACTAAAGCATTGTAAACTAAAATGCATTAATGTCTTTTAAAGGACTTACATAATCAAGGAACAATAAGCAGAGCAGGATGTCTTTGGAGTTGTTTTTTTCCATGGATACCCAATCTTATAAATGCCTATTTTATGGATGCAACTAGAAATACATATATGAATATTTTCCCACTCTGCTTTTTACTTAGTGACTATACAGTGACCCAGTGCTTTCTCCCTTCCTTCAGCTTCAGTCTGAGCTTCACAGCCTGAGTTGGTACTCCCGAACATCCAGCTAAAACACAATATTAGAAGTCACTATAAAATAACAAAGTTCTGTGGAATGAATGAAAGATACAAAGCGCAGCCTGCTGGGAAGCCTCTATTAAGCTGTTTCAAAAAATAATAAGCATCACCTGCAGCAACCAGGGATTACTGATCTTTGCTGTGGTTTTAGAAAGGAAAGGGAACTGCAAATTCAAAATGTGGAGAAGTGAATGAAAGAAGGAGATAAACAGAGGTGTCATATTGGCAATACAGAATTTTTACTCCTGTTTACTATTTGACACTTTGTTTGCATGAAACAGAATTACATGTGTGGATTTAAAGGTACAAAGGGTTTGCATCTGTGTCCCTGACTAGTAACAGAAATTTATTTCCTTGACAGGGAGAGTTTGAGTTAATATTTCTTATTGGATGAATTAGAAAAATGAGTTTACTGTTTTCCTGAAATGGAGTGAAACAATTTGGAGCTGATTTTACATAACATCTTTTTGTATCCCTACTTATTTATGTAGTAAAAATGTTTCTCCTTACATTCTGGCAATACGCCTTCTTTCTGATCAGTGGCATTTAAAAAGAGAAAGATGAAGATTTTCTGTCCTAAAATAATAAAACGAGGGTTGAAAAACAGCAGATGTCAGGAATAGAGTTACGTTTCTTGCAACAGGTATGTTTGTTCTCTTTTAACAGTAGAAAGCCTCAAAGAATGCTTGAAATGTACAATGTGTTAGGAACAGAGAGGCAGTATCTCTGAATAAAGGCAGAAATGAATGGAATAAAAGATTAGGAGAGAGAGAGACAGAGACAACTTGAACACATACATAAAATCCCTTCTGGAGGCCCTTATCTAATTGCCTCATTTATCTAGTTTCATTTATAAGCTCAGTTTTATTCTGGGGCACTCTCAGAGGTTGTGTGAGAATGGCTGCAGAATGACCTAACTGGCAACAGGCTTTCTACAGACCTTTTTTTTCTTTTTTTTTTTTTTTTTTTTTTTTTTGTATGCCAATTCTCAGGGCAATTACTGCAGTTGCCCTTTTTATATTAGCATCTTGGGTGGCTAGGCCTGGGGTTTACTCACTCTTTTTAATAGTGTAATTTCTTTTGATAAATAAGCAGCTAGGATTTTTTGTGTCTTTTTTTTTGAGAATACTTCTTTTCCACTGGGACTTCCTACGTACCCATGTGGGCTTAATGCAGATGCTAGCTTTTACGTAATATAAAAGATGATTTAAAAATTAAGTAAAACACTTTCCACAAACTATCTTCCCTCTCCCTCTAATGTTCACTTAGATTACTTCTTCATTTTGAAGTCTTGATGGAATGAGTATTTTTTAAAAATAAAATTAAATTAAATAAACCAAAGTATTTTGCTTAAATTTTGAAAGCGATTTTCTGGCCACAGCACAGTTGATGTGAGTTTTTTCCATTGTTATGAATGAGGACTGGATCTAATTCTTAGCTTTTACTGGGTTCTATTTTCTGATTTCACTGGTAAACTAAATTGGCTTTATTATTAAGACCAAAACTCTAAGATCATTCTTATCCCTTCTCTACATGACTATGGCATATATATCACCGGGGATCTTCAATTTAAGTAGCATCCGTGGAATTTTTTGAGTCTCCAGTACCTAAGTAGTGAGAAAAGATCTATCACAACTCCCCAGCTGGTTGTTGAAAATAATGCGTAACAGTGGAGTTAAGGTTGGGTTTAGTTTTAAATATATTTCATTAAAGAAAGTGTTGAAGTTGTTATCTCTTTCAGATATCTTAACGTTGCTTAAAATACTTCAATGGCTTTCTTGCTTTGCTGATTATGAAGAGTGTAATAAAACTGCACTATTTGACAGATTTAGACAGCTGCCTCATTCATGAGAAGTTCACATTTTTGTCACCCACGTTGAATGAGGAAAGATTAGATGCTAAGGTCAATTTACAAAACTGGTTGTCAGGACATTTTTTAATTGTAAAACTTTTTGTGATGGAATTCAGGAAAAAGACTAAAGGCAGAAAGCAGCGGAGACAAAGAGCTGCTATTAACCTACAGATGCTACCGCAGGGTTCATTTTAAGATTGGTCACACTGCTTAGCCAATGAAGTGTTCGTGTGACTATAAGGGACCACCCTTTTCTGGGGTGAGAGGGCAATTTGGTCTTCATGCTCGTTTAATCCCGAGACGTCTTTCAATGGACTGTCAGTTGAATCTACATTGTGCAAAATTATGCATGCACTTTTTAATGCAGACCATTGTTCACTGAGCACTTAACCACGATCTCTCAACCAATTTCCATTCGGCATGAGGTCACTCGAAACCCAAGCAAACATATATGGAAGGCAAGTGTAATTTTCTCTTCCTCTGAGCTGGAATGTGTACAACAGAGAAATGCAAGTTATCAGTCATGCTGTACTTTCAGATTTAATATTTACTAAATGAGGACTGACAACTTTCTATAAAGGAAAATTCATTCACTGTCCTAGAGAAGTTATTTTGCCACTGGAGAGTAATGTAGCTAAAGTCTTTTAGATCTTACTGCCTAAAGTGTTGTAAATCATTGATGCATGAGCAGCTGCTTTATAAGAACCATAGGACGTGCATATTGTGGCTACTCTGCTTTCTTTTCATAGGCAAGATTTCATAAAAGCCAGGTAGTGCAAAGGCAATCTGATAGTGGGTAAGTAGCGAGCAACAAAACTGCCAATAACGCCCTAGAGCTGTAGATAAGAGGGCACCAGTTCTGAAGATACATTTAATTAGGCTATTAATACTTTAGAAAACCTGACTATAGCATGTACACCATATTTATTAATACATTTACAAAGACTCAGTTTTATGTTAGCTCTTCAAGGAACATTTACATTTAGAACCACATTTGGTGAGAATCGTTATGTTTTGTACAACTGACATCTTACACAGCCAACACGTGCTCACGTGAGCACTCATCCAGGGATGTTCCAGTCAGTGTGAAATCGGCAGCGACAGTCTACTTGTGTAAAATCTGGCCCATCCTGTTACAGTGAAAATCACTTTATGAACACTTTTAAGGTATGGTGAAATTTTATTATGATTTTTTGGCGGTTGTTTTTTTCATCCATCGTAAATGAAAACAAGTTGACACATTGATACATTGCTAGATTAGATCCAAAACACATTAAAGAGTGTTTGCTCTCTCTTTCCCCGTCTTTCCAATTAAGTTGGTGAAAAATGTAACTTTAGTATTTTACAGGACATGGTAAAGCTGTCTCATCTAGGTGATGTCTATATTATAAAAATAAAATAAAATAATATAAATATGTAACATGAACCCAGTGCCCATCGTTAAATAAAATATATGATAAAAAGCAGACCTTCTAGGATGACTGGTTTTGAAATATGTGAATATAATTTAATTATTAAACACTTGAAACAATCTTGATATTAAGCTGCGATAACCAGATTTTTGCATCTATGCTAGATAAAGAAATGCGTAACATTCTGTAATAGAGTTACATTGATGCAGGTGAAGGTTACAGTCTTACAATGAATTGCCTAGATAGGAATGCATTAAGGAGTTCTGAAATATTGTCTGATGATGTAGTTCAGTTCACCTTAGAAACTGTTACAACTGGATTTTATTAAGTCCAGCAGTTTGTACAGCGGTGTTTGAAAGCTGCGCTTTTATTGCTATAATCAGATAGGTACAGACACAAGATTTCTAGGATGTCAAAGAATCCGTTAAGACATCACGAAAGTCCTTTGACGAAAATGTGGTTTACAGTGGAATTACTTTGTAAACTATTTCTCATGAAGAAATAAATATTAAAAAAAATTCCACTAGCGGTAAAACTGTGTTGGTGACGGTGTGTGCGTGTGTATGTGTGCACGTATTGTATATCGGTACGTCTGTGGAGACGTATGGGAATATTTACACACATACAAAGAACTTATCTGCACATTTGTGGATATTATACTTAAATTAATAAAGTAAATCAAATCACCGGTATTTGTTGCAGGATAACAGTCTTTTAAAAATGACAGGATTCAAAACAAATGCCCGTTGAAAGTGTAGTTTCCAAATAGTCCCAGAAACTATACGATATAGCTGGTTAGATCCAGCAAATAGGATGTCATGTCTAGGATCTGATCAAGAATACCTGCCCTTGTCACTCTTCGGATGTTTCTATCCACTTGTTCACACTGGGGGCCGAGATAGCCTTTTTTACATAGGCACTTATTAGGCCTTACACAGACACCTCCATGTCGACAGGCTGGGTCACATTTTGCTGTGGGTAAAAAAACAGCGATTTTCTAATTTGTTTAGAACAGCACAAACCAAAAAGACACAGTATGCATTCATTAAGAACCTTTCTAAACTGGCAATGATAAAACACATAAATTAAAAATTAAATAGGAAGGATGACGTGTTAGAAGTTTTGAAACCATATTTTTTAAACTTTTAGAATATTTGGGGGAGGAAATATTTTTGTATGTCTGAGAGGGCATCACCCAGGGCAGACTGAAACTCAAAAAGCAGATTTTTGAAAATGTCTAGTTCCCATATTCATGCTTGATTTTGGAGTGCATAGAAGACCCATCTCAAAAGACTTGTAGGCTCCAAATGTCTTACCATTTGAAAGCAAGACGTACAGCATATCTAGATCTTTAAACAGTAGTGGCCTATCTCATCCCATTTCTCATGCTGGCAGCCCAACAGACCCCTGAAGTTGGTGAGACATTTTAGCATCTGAGCCTCTCCAAGCTACTGAGTATGGAATTTCAGGTAAACTCCTTTGTTCATGCAGGGTTCTGCACTACATGCTTGCCTTAGCAGAGCAGACTACAAGTGACCACAGAGATGCCCTCCTTGTCTCTTGAATCATACTTGCAACAAAATTGAATACCTTTTAGAAACAGAGAACCAGAGTGGTTTTTGACAGCTTTCATCATATAGTTAAGTTTCAAAGTCTCTTTAGGAGATGCCTGATGATTTACCTATGTAGTTCTAAATTAATCAGCTTGCTTAAGTTCTTCAACTATAAATGCTATTTTAAATTGTAGCCAGTGTTAGCAAAGCTAACAATTTTAGCTGTGGAAGGATTTTCTGCTGGGGTAGAATCACTGTGATAAATAAAATGTATCTCTTTTGCAGGCATTTTGCTGTCTAGTATTATCTATTACAATAAAGCTATAATACTGATTTACAGAGATTTATAATGCATCATATAAAACCAGGTTTCTTTATTTTATTCATTAATTTCTTAATTACTCTAGGAGGAAACTGTAAGGTAATTTTTCTTATTTAAATTGAAATCGTAGCTTGAGGTCCAACATAAAACATCTCTGTTAAGTGCTGAGTGGGATACAGGGAAGAAAGATCCTCAGTCCACATATTTTCTGTAGCTTTCTTGTACATTGCACCTACAAAATTATCGATCATAGAGCTGTAATTTGGTGGCATACTCAACATATGGTTTGATCACCGTCACTTTTCAAGTGACTTTTAAAAGAGATGCTATGGCAACAAAATAAAGGTGTGATTAATAATAGATTACAATAACATTCTGGTTATTAGCTACTTTTTTGTACATAGAATTCTCTACCATAGAATTCTCTTTACCAAACTAGAGCCATTTTATTTTGTAGGATCAAAACTAAACATGTACCAAACCTCAAGTATTTGCATTAAATTAGTGAAGTGCAAAATCTGCAATAATGACCTACGGGTCTGATTCATCATCTTTCCTGACAAGGTAATTCTATTCGACACTGACAGTGCACTTTCCAGTGCAGGTGGAAACTAAATGTCCAAAGTCAGAACATGTATTGATCGCATTCCCTTTCATTTTACAGTCTTGGTGGGGAAAAAAAAAAAGAGAATACTGTTGTCTGTCATATTTATGTTATTAATTGCATTCTGTAATGGTTCATATTATATTAGATGTTTTAACTGCTGCACTCACCTAAAGACTTAATGTTCTTCTACAACTTAGGAGATCAATATAGTTTTTCATGTTGTCTTAGAAGAGATGGTCAATGACACATATTGAAAACTTCTCTTAGCAAATAATTAAAAGCAAATTACAACATGTCACTGCTTTTTTTCTCTTGTTGCTATGAATCTATATACCAACCAGTTCTGCAGAATTCTCCTTCCCAGCCTTGATTACAGCAGCATTTTCCTGTGGGAGTGCAGTGCCCATTCCGACAATGCCGTGAGCATTCAGATGTCAGTATCTGTGCAGACTGGGCTGTTATTTTGCATTCTTCAGGGGCTAAAGGCCTGAATCAAAATATACAAACCAGGCAGACAGTTAAAAGTGGGGGTCAAGGAGAAAAACCTTAGTATTTAGTGACGAGCTGATTCTCTTTTTTAATATTATCAGTGGGAGAAACCTGTGTTCTGAAAGGATTGGTTTTTTCCTAAAATCATTAGGAAACATAGAGATTGTTACATTACAGAAAAAAGTGTGATTTGCTATTCTTTTATATAATTGCCTTCAGAGATCTTCTACAAGATTAAAGAATAGTCCTTGAAAATTCTTGAAGTTTGAGCCTGGCAAAATCAGCTTGCGGAAGAGCTTATCACAGGCAGCATATATCTCTAGATATAATAGACATGCTAAATTCTACTGTGTGGCTTTTCTTCAGAGAGTGCAAATAGTTACATAATTCAGTCCAGAATCTGATGGTGTCTTCTTGTTTTTCCAGCTGATTTATCTTTCCAATTGTATGCTGGGAAGAATATTCTGAACAGCAAGTTTTATGTCAATTATTGTGACGTGCATAATAATTTTGTGGAAGTATTACCTCTGTCTACAAATCCAATTTGACATTACAGATTTTTTATTTCCATACTTTTGTGAAATTATATTTGGATAATGCATTCCAGATGTTTATTTAAGCTTCTGAACATCAAGAAAGTCTTTTTCACTATGAGGGTAACTGAGCTTTGGCACAAGTTGTCCAGAGAGGTTGTGGAGTCTCCATCCTTGGAGACATTTAGAAGCTGTCTGGACATGGTGTTGAGCAACTGGCTGGAGGTGGCCTTGCTTGAGCAGGGGATTTGGACCAAGTGACCTCCAGAGGTCCCTTCCAACCTTGGCATTCTGTGAGTGATTCTGTGAAATGTATGCACGAAAGAAATTCTAGTTCAGCTGACTTAAAATATTTCTGATACTGACGTTTTACTGGGCTTCTTAGTGTCAAGGCTTATCTAATGCAATTTTTTCCATCAGTCTCTACAAATATTTTGTATGCCCAGTAGCCTTTTTTTAACAAAAGCACAGCATTATCTTCTTTAGCAAAGAAGGAACTGTAGTGTTGCTTCTGTAGTGTTAAATACGTTTTACTTAAGCATGCCCTAATGCTGATATGACTTCCAACACTTTTTCAGATGTTCCTTGGTTTGTTTGTTTGTTTTTTTTTTTTTAATTTATCTGTATGTCCTCATGCTGACTACTTATTTTTTTTGTTGTCTACGTTCAGCAGCTAAAGACTGATAGGATCATTATAAGGCTACAGGTTCCCACTACAGGTACCATGTTTTTTTTTTCTGCTGTGGGTAATAATATGCAAATAGCTGGAATAGTAACTTGTGCACTGATTGCCCTGTAAAATATTAAAATCCTAGACTGATATTCCTATGTGGAGGAAAGCATGGTCTTTGGAGTCTGAGAAAGAAGGGGTATGATGGAGGTGCAGAAAACAGGGCAGAAAAAGATGAGCAAAATTGGGCATTCTTGTTTATCTCCCATTTCAACATCAGAAGAAATATCGAGGGAATAATTAAGTAAAGAAAATAAAATTAACCAGCTGAACTCATGGCTTCTAAGATATCAATGAAGCCAATGTTCTAGTAGGATTTTTAAAAGATATTTCTATGCACAATGGAGCTATTCAAAGTAATATTAGATAGGGTAAAAATAATTTTTAAGAAAAATAAGCACTCATACCTAATGTCACAGAAGTCCTTCCCTAGCTGACTAGGCTTACATTTCNCCCCCTGCATTTTGGCATGCAGCTTGCTAATGGTATGGTACAGAGCCTCTTGCATTTTTCTTTGAAACAGAGTAATAGAGTACAGGCTCACTGGTTTGTTTCACCGTAGCACTTTCTCTGCTCAGTCTTAATTGCTACCATGATTATTTAAACATCCATACAGAAGAATCGGTTCCCCAAAGATGTTAAGGACAGAAGGAATGTGTAGACACATCTCTAGCGTAGCAGGAAGTTCTGATTTCCAAAGCTCTTCTGAGAATCAGACTTAAGATCCTGAATTATTTAAGGGTTTTGAAACATGTTTTGACACTTTTTGTGCAGCATGTTTGAAACCCTTTCAGGTTTTGTGTTTATGTATTTCTACAGCTGTCTTTTAAATATAATACATTATTTTTTTGACCTGTAAGGAATTCCAGTTCTGTAGTATCGAGTGCATTACGTATGATCTGGTTAAGAAAATTCCTACGTGTAAAAATTATATGCAAGATTCAGAGGCAATGCTGGTGGGAAACAGTTCTACAAAATTATATGATTTTCAGTGGAGACTTGTTTGGATTTAAAATAAAAAGATCTGTGTTATAATTCCTGCCTCTGGGAAAGAAAATACCTAAATTTGAGTTGATTTCTCTATAGCCAGTTCTATAGGAGACAACATTATTTCTTCATCTGTCTCTGTTAAAGCCTATTTATTTTAAGTTACTTTACATGGGAGTCTTCTCTTTTTCTTGCTCAGACACAAGTACAGTACTCTGTTTAGCAGGAAGCATAACCTCAGGCTTCTGAAGCATCTCTTGGAAAAGAGCTCCAGTGGCATACCTTTAGCAAAGAATGACCTCATAAATCACAGAGGTATTTTATTTGTGAAGATAATGGTTTATTTTATTGAGAGATGTAAATTATTTATCTATGTTAGTCCTGGAGTATATAGTTCTTTTTTATTTGCATTTAATTAGGGAGGCAGAAATCGTAGTTTTTCGTATCCAGGAAAGCATGGCTGGTCACTTTATGATTTAAAGTTTTCTTGGTACTTGTGAATATAACCTTGCCTTTTATTCTACCATCAATCAATAACTTGCACTCATCAGCCTCGGATAATATTTATTAATGGTGGGGTGGAATAGAAACAAAGATGGAAAAAATTCTGGTTGGCAGAGTGCCTTAGGAGAAGAGGAATACAAATGCAGCTGCAGCAGAATCCTTCTTGTGTGTGAGAAGAATTACTGGTTTTCCTTAGCTGTACGATGGGAAAAGCCACGCTTCTTTCTCAGGGTTTGAATGCCGTTATGGGGCCAACACATATCAAGGGAAAGTCTCTGCCCCACAATACTTACATAATGCTTCTTTAAGGCTTGAAAGGGGTGGAAATTTTCAGGCTCAGCATAAGTTGAACAGAATCTTGCAAAGATAACGTAAGTCTTGAAACTGACTGTTAGGACTTGATCTTTCCAGCACTTAGACAAGCCTCTGATTTTGTTTATACAACTAGTGCTTCGCTGTGTCTCTTGACGTGGAAAATGGAGGGGAATGGATGGAGCCCCACTGCGGGCTGGAGAGAATTTTTTTCCTTGTCTCCCTCAATCTATAAAACTCTAAAGGGTACAGCTTGCTTACTCTTACAGTAAGCACTACTTGGACTGCAGAAAGTCAGCCAAAAATGTAGCTGATAATGACTATTTATATGGACTGTGCTATTCTAGTTATCTTAAAGAGCTGTTCATATATACAGTACAGTACAGTATATCTTGCTTGTTAAAACATGCTTTCATGAAGCTGTGTAACAACTCTAAATGTATGGAACATGGAGGAAAAGTTGTACTGGGAGCTGGGGCCCTCGCTGGGTCCCGTCACTGACGTGTGCAGTGGGAATTCTTGACTGTACGACGTGTAAAATCATTTTTGCTGCATTACTGTAGCTAGTACAGGAAAGTAGCCTCTGCTGTTAGTTTAGAGGCATACAGCAGTCCAGCAGGCATTAACAGATTAAAACTCATCCTGGAACTGCTTAGGATTTCATGCTTTCTTCAGTGCATCTCTTCACCGTTCCACTAAACACATAGAGTGATTTAGTTGCTATACGTGCTAGCCTGTAACTCGGACATACATAGATGAATGCAAAGGAAGGGTCAAATTCAGCAGTAATACAATGGTACTGAACCAAAAACAGTATCAAAAATCTCTACTTTCCCACTGCAGTGAGAAAAAAAAACCAGACAAAATTCCTGGATGTTCAAATTCAAACAAGAGACATGGCTGTAGAAATCCTGATTGTGGTATAAAATATGCAGAAGAAATGGTATGCTTCAATTTACTGCACACGAGATATTAAGTATTAGAATGATGCTTAAGTATATCACCAAATTGGTTGTTGGGGGTTTTTCCTTTATAAGGGAAAATGTCAAGAAAATATAATTTTGTTTCATACTTGTCATAGAGTAAATTTACTAGTTGTCATAGAATAAATATAACATCTCTTCAGGTACAGCTTCTAAAATTAAAAAGTATACCTTTAGTCCTGGGAGAGATGCCAAAAGCTCGTTACTTGTCTCCAGATTTACTACATGGGAATAATGTGGAAAAAACTCACGGCTTTTAAGATTTAAACTCAGCAGCATATCAAATTTATTCTTATATGGTATACTTGTTCATGACCTCTAGTCTTAAGAAATTCTGTCATGTTTGAAAACTAGTCCCTAGTGAAGCCTGTATCAATGTTAATAGCTAAGAGGTCAATGCAACTGCTAAACAGTTTGTATTACTGTCAGGGTGGTCATGAAAACAACACCTGCTGCATGAGCACTTGGCAGCTGGGTCAACAGGCACTGTGGGAATTTATCAATTTAGGGGGCCACTTGCATAACACTTTGACTGATGAATTGGGAAAGACTGGCTTACTGGACTAAAGCTGCTCTATTATGTATGACTTTCTTTAGGATGGCAGAGGCTTCCTGCAGGCTCCAGAAAAATAAGCAAAAGATAAACTGAGCTGTTTTTTCCTTATAAAGCGATAAAAAGTGAGAAGTCCTTAATAGCCAATGTTAGAAAGACTGAAAAAAGGGAAAAAAATCCCAAACCAAAACAAAAACTTTTACAGTCAGTGAGCTGTGATGTGATTGAAAAAAATCCTCAAGTTTTTCCATCATGGTTACAAAGGAGTTTTTGTGAAGCACTTCTGTAAAGTGAAACTCTCTAGACTTGTGTTCACAAAAAGCTCTAATTTCTCTTTAGTGTCTCTTATGGGAATAGTAACTGCATGTGGGTTGGTAAATGAGATAAGAATTTTGCATGCTCCGGCTAAACTAAACATAATTAGACATTAATTCTGGCTTTCCATTCCCTCAAATGACTTAAGGGATAGTAACTTTCTGAACAGAAAGAAATCATATGGCCCACCTGGGTTGGTGGGAACATTCGCCACCAAAATTGGCTCATTCTACACAGAGTTTCCAGTAGTAGCTTCAGAGTATATCTATAGCCCATCAGAACTGAGCATCTTGATGTAGATTAGTCTAATACCTTATGTTTCTGAGTTTCTATTTCCATAGTAATTAAAGTCTTCAAGAGCACTACACATTCGTAAATGCTGTTCTATCATACCATCAAGCATTCTTGACTCATATTAAAAAATAACTGATATTGTTGGAAAGAGCCTGAACAAGGTCAAAATGAGGTATGACCTAGATATTGTCGCTTAGTGTTTGAAATCGGTCTGTTTGGAAATACTCTCCGATAGCAGAAGTCCCAGAGGGTGATGATGGAAAGGATGATAAGCGGAATTTCATACCCCAGAGGGGCACAAAAGAGGAGTGAGATGGTTTGAATCAGGGTCAAGTTTCAATCCAACGGAAAGCAGCTATTCTGGCTGTTGATATGAAACATATTGAAATCCAGATCTAAAAGGTGTTATAAGGAGAGGAAGAGGAAATCTTCTTACGTGTGCAAGGACACTTAAGCTCTGTGCTCTTTTGTAAAAATTACCTGCTGGCTCCAGTGAGCCATCCTGGGCAAAAGAATTATTCATCCTCTTTGGAACCATGGCATCCATGGTGGCAAACGCTCAACGCTTCATAGAGGATGCAGTACTGTGTGACAGCCCTATAAACTTTCCTGGGTTTGGTCTGATCTTATAAATGGAAATCTTTTGCGTTGTCCGTCAGTTTGAGTACTCTCCTTGAATCTCATTTTATCTATATTTTGCTTAGAGATAAAAATGATCACAGTGGAAATATTCTAAAAGAAGACTTACAAAGCCCTATTATGGCTGTTCTACCGTCTTCTGAAGTTTATTTTATTTGGTTTGTCCCTGTCTATGGTTTTCAAAGAGCAGCTGGTAATAATGTTTCAATTACATCTGATAGGAACTTATCAACAGATCTTTTTTATTTAAATATACATTTTTAATACTGTCCACAGCTGATTTTCTCCTATCATCATGCTTGAAATGATTAGTTTTTCTTTTCTAATGGATTTGTCTTCTATTTTCTCTATTATTGACTAATGAGAATATTTGGACCTACACACATTTTTTATATCACTGTTTATCTAGTTATTTTTCTTGTGTATCCATCAATGTTTTTGTGGTTGATATTAGTATGTATTTGTAGGAACAGAAAGCAAGACCAAAAAATATAAAGTAGAAAAATAGAAAAAGAAAAGCTTTTCTTCTTTGGTCACAAAGACAATTTATAAAATGCTAGTATTTGTACTGCTCTTCGGGACTTCTGACTAACCCTACCTTTTATTTGAGAAATATGTAAGTCTTTCTCCCCATACTTTCTCATTAGCTCCTAACCCTGGAAAGTAGTTTACTTGTGATAGCATTTTTTGGATAACCATCAAAGAATGGGTATATTTTTCAGAGACACAATTTAACTTAAGAAATTCTTCTTTTGTCTGCTAGTTTAACTAATTTACATAGTGCTGTTTTTATGTGTTTGTGTTTCTTAGGGTTTCCCACATCCCCTCCAATCTCAAAGCTAAACATGCCATTATCTATACTCTCCATTCTAATCGATTTTGGTAACAGCCAGATATGTGTATTTTGTAGCACCTTGCACACTTGATGTTTACATTAATTTTAACTATTCTGTTTCTGATTTATTACTTCATTGTCTAAGAGCTCCCAAGTACTAAGGTATCTTTATAACAACCTTGTTACAAAGAGAAGGATTATTTTATTCTGTGTTTAATGGGACACTATTTTGTTATTGGCAAGAAGTATTTGGAGGAACTGAACAAAAGTTGCCTGTGGTACCTTGAATTCTGCATTTCAAACTGCCTTGATGATGGAGGGATTCAGAATCTCTGTGTTGATCATATTTATGAATTCATCATATATTGTCTTAGTTTAACAACTCATTTTTATTGCATGTAAATGATTGGTTTAGGGTAGGACTTTCCCATTGCTGAGTACTGAGGACTAATACAAAGGGTTCTCTGGCTTACCCTGACCGTCTGATCTAATGTTTTAACCTGCCCACTACTTTTGAATTTTCTTCTACTTCTAGCAATAGCCAAGTAGTGGGTTTATTTCTTAAGCGACATTGAAACAAGGAAATCAGGGTCATGATTATATTTGAGAACAACTTGATTATGCAGTGGTTTTCTACAAAGATCAAAAGAATTAAAATCATGCCATCTTAATTAACATTTATTATTTATGATAAAATAATTTCATAAGCTTTCAGCAGCTTACAAATGACCACAAGCAGGAAAAGATTGGTTTTTGCATGAAGTGTGTTATTTCCAGCAAGGGGCTACCACAAGAAAGGATAATTTTGTTATTTTACACTGCCCCATGATTGGAAGACTCTCTGCAAATTGATTAGTCTGTCAGGGGCCACCTCTCACAGGGTTTTCTTACTAAGTAATTAATTTCTAAGATGTGACAAATCAATATTTTGGTGACTTTATATCTGATGCTCAAAGCTCACGTGTAACATCTTTATTTTGTGTTCTAGAAAGCTTTATTGTGACAGGGTTTACACCTATAATTGATGCATTTCTATGACACATACCAAAGGGGAGACATTAAAAGGAGCAACAAAATACTAACATGCAAAAATATTTGGCATGTGAATAACAATATTTTGTTAATAAAGCTTTACATGAATGTTTGCCAAACCCATGGAATTATAAAATTGTTTACATTCATAATGTGAAATTAGCATGAAATGGTAACAGGAACTGCAAAGTTATTTCCTTTGTGGAAATAACTCATTATCTTTAACTTAAAAGGCTGCAGTGGTGTGAAGCTGAAAAACAACAGAACTCAAAACTTTGCCTGAATGAAAATTATCGCATGTTTCTAGAAAGTGTTACCAAAAAACTATATCCCTTTGCCACAGTCTGTTTAATTTCAACTGTGTGCCAGTTTACGAAAGTATTTTATAGTTTTCTGGTTACTTTCACCAGTAACCAAGCGCAGTCTTGACCCTTTTCCATACTTTAAAACAGCCAACCGTGAGTGTAGCAATGGGAGGTCTGGCCTTTCAGGTATGTCAGCTGAAGACCACCCTACTGGAAGAGGTAACAAGAACAAAAAGCCGAGGTCAAACCAGGCAGCCCTGTGTAATTAGATACTAATAGTGGATTTAGGGTGTAAAATTCACTTAAAACCATACAGCAACAGACTAAACAATCCCAGTAAGAATGGCAAATTTTGTTCTAGAAAAATGGTTTTAATACCAGAAAGCATAAATAAAACATACAAAATAACCTAGACTGAGAGACTGCACTAACCTGCAGTAACGTCGGCTTCCAAATTATTTGCTATAGGTTTGGGATAGTATAATTATAAAACACTGAAACTCTACTGTAACTTACAGTGTACATCCAATTTAATTAACTTGTTGTCCTAATAACAATTTCTAGAATTTAAATTCTAACAAGAAAATAAATTCATCTCTTAAATAGCTGACAGCAAAACCAAAAATGTAAGTCTAACTGTATGTGATGCTAATGAGGAAACATGCAGAAATAGATGCTGAACAAACAGGCAGTTGCTCTTGCAGGGTATGATGGGGTCAAAGTAATTACTATGACAAACTTCATTTCTGTTGGCCATTTCATTTTGTGCTAATTGCTGATGCTTTTGCAGGGTGGATGCTTTTACATGCCAGACTTGGTCTGATAGAGCAGCAAGATCTGTCATGAAGAAAATGCTCTTTCTCCAGCTGAAGTGAGTACCTGCTAGTCGTCATCTCTTACTGTTGCTGGGGCCCTTGGGTATATGATGGGGACTCACTTTTTGCAGTCCTTCCAGATTCCCTAATATTTTCATAGCTGTAGCTGGTCTTCAAAGAACTGAAAGTGATCACATGTCAAGGAACTCTCATTTTGATAATTTTCATTTATGTTATTTATTTCATTTATTTATGAGTTGTAAAAACTCATAAATTAGTCTAAATATTTAATCCTGTCCTGCTAATTCTGCATCTTGTAAATAATTTGAGTGGGATATATAAGCCTTTTGGAAACAGTGCTTTTAAGAACTATTAAAGAGTTTAGTGTATTTTTGGCACACAGTCCAAGGACAGAAGGTTTCCTTTCTTGATGCTCCAAACCTCCCCAGGGAGATACAGGTAAATGCAGGGGTACGGAAGGATGTTGAGAACTAGTAAGCAGTGACACTCACTTGCTGAGGATTCAGTTTGTGGTATGTCCTGTACAACAGAAGAGATGTTTGGGAGAGTTTGAATGTGTCCCTTAGAGTTTACTTACGGCAAAACCAAAATTAAGGATGTGAGACTGGAACTGACCCAGGATGGCTTGTCCACTGGCCAGTACTGTCAAATTATTTTCTGTAATAGCTTCTCAGTACACAAAGTAGGTATCATCAGCCAGTACTAACCTTTTGAGCCAGTTCCCATTGTACACTGTCTTACTACAGGCGCAGGTAAGGAAGCAGTAACACTAGGGAGAATTCCAGCATCTGCCTTCCCTTGATGCTGCATAACCTCTGTGGTACCTACAAGTCATTCAGGTTAAGAACTACCAGGAGCATCTTTTACCTGCACTGGTCCATGTGGTTCCAAAGTAAATATGTCTAAACTTCTATGAAAACATGCAAAGAATATGAATTTCTATGAGACAGTGGTTACTTTTGGTGAATCTATCCTGCTTGCTGCTGACGTACATGTGCTTTTAGGAAGACCCCTGCATTGAGAATTTCCCTTCCTATTGAGTGCTAGTATTGCATAACTCAGCTACATGGAAAGAACTACATTTATCTTTTGTTTTTTAACCTGTTGAAGGGAAGACTGATCATAGTGAAAAATGTGATGCTCACCGTTTTGGGTCAATGATCTTGTAGAGTTTTCCGCTGTGAGGCTGTGTCATACTTTTACTGCTCGATAGTATGTAAATCTCACCTGTTAAAGAAACCAGTGCGATAAATTAGTTTTCCTTTTCTAAGATGTCAAAAACTTGAGTTTTGTGATCTAGCTGTATTTGCAAGTTGAGATTAAAAAAGCTTCAGAAGAAACATTGCTGATACATACAACAGAATCATTGCTATTTGAAAATTTAAATAAGCACTTTCCGCAAATTGATGTTAAAATGTGAAAGACACTTTATCATGAATGGTTTTTGTTTCATGTTGTATAGAATTGGTTAAAACCAGTAAAACTGGGGAGGGAGAAGAGGGCGATCAGTCTGCTCATGCAATATCTTTTCCCATTAAGTCTGTATTGTTAAGGATAAAGGCGAGTATATGACAAATCATGTCACAGTGAGTGAAACAGTTCACAGAATGTGAGAGACAGTAAGGACTTTTACCCTTCCAACAACCCCGTCTCTTCTTGGTTCTTACAAGACTAAGGTGTAGCTGAAAGCAGTGTAGACAGCTTTGGCAAAAGAAAGGCAGTTTTCAGATTTATTCTTTTTAAACATTTACTATAATTTTGAATAGTTCAGCAGACATTACTGATAAGGCTTACGATGTAATAATGTAATTTTTTTTCTATTTACCTAATTCGTCTTCACCAAATCCCAAGACAGGGCCTGAAAAGAAACCTCTACATGAACCAGTGTTGCCAAGACAGAGGGGTTTCTCTTGCCACTGTTTGGTTGCAGGACTCTGTTGCAGTGTTAAAAAATTTCTATATCCAAAAACACATAAAGGAAATTGTTATATTACACTTTGAATAGAGTTTTCACTGTCCAGATAAATAAGTCAATACTTGCTGCAAGTAGCTCAATAGATATATCTCTGCACTTCATCATCTTATAATTTCCTGCCTGTTATTTTTCAGATCCTTAAAGAGAACAGCATTTCCTACCTGATATTCAAACATTACAAAATTCAGTTCAAGCTAAAACACGTAGCCATTTGTGAATACTGAGCTATTTGGCATGGGAAAACTATACTCATTCATTATTGAAAAAAATCATTTTGCTCCATCAGTGATGTTTCCATAAAATCCCAAAAGTTGTAAAAAACCTTACCAATTAGACCTGCTTGGGAAACAGTTCCACGATTAACATTTATGCCAATTATAATGTATATGATGCATGAAAGTGTTTGTAGAACTAAAATCTTAAGAGGGCCATGATGTGAATGTCTCTGTCTGTACTTTTTTTCAAGGACAGATATGTTACCCATCACCATTCACTTAGAATGCTGTGCTATTTTATTTCCAAATGTAGAATTTAATCTGCATTTGTCACATTGTTAAATTGGCAAAGCGGCACAATATACAAGACTGTTGGTGTTCCTATATACAGGAAGCTGAATAACTAAATATACATTATATGTATTCTTGTTTAAGAATGAGTTAGAAGAAACTTACCCATTGCGGTCTCCAAATACGTAACTTCCATAGAGTCTTTCAGACTGGCAGCCTCGATAGACAAATCCACCAACCAAGGATCCACTGCTGAATGGTTTGAATTCTAAAAGTGAAGGCTCACTTTCTAAAAAGGAACTACCGTAGCATTAGATCATATGCAGTTTCATATTTTGATTCCCATTTATGAAAATGTTAGTACTTCAAGAAAAGAGGTTAACTCCATGTTAGCATTTCTCAAAATCTGTGAAACAATTTGTTGGGGATTTAGATAGGAGAGGCAGTAATTGCTTTCTTCCATGTGCACAGGCTGGAAGAATGAAACTCCATAAGGATTAGGTCAGACTTTCATTGAAGTTGATGTGATTACTGTTATTAACTTTTACGTGTCAATACAGTCTGCAGAATGGCCCTCCTGAGGTTCAGGAATACAATTAAACTCCCTTCACTGTAAAGTCCTTCCAGTATCTAAGAGCATAAATGCCACTGATTTTTAGCAGAACTTGTCTTCAGAGCTTTCAGTGGTTTGAGAAGCTCTTTCAAAATCACAGTTTTAAACATTGTATATGTATTATATCCCATTAAACACTGGTATTGCTGGCCATAGATTCTTGTGGTAATTTATTTTATGCTGCTGTTGTAGTTGCAGTTCCTACACTTTATTTTTTTACTTTTTTTTTTTTTTTTTTTTTTTTTTTTACAAAGCTGCAGAGTTTAGTCATATCAAATAATGTCTTCAAGGAAGCTTCCATGTAAATATTTCTATTTGTGCAATCAAATGCTGCTTAGTGTAAAAGTGGGCTCAACTTGACATGCTAACTGCATAATTTTAAATTAAAGCCACCGTCAATAGTCCCTTTTTTTATAGGAAGGGTTTTTTTCTACATCGGAGGGCTATCTGCAAGTCTTTAACATGTGAATTTCCCAGATTATCCTACAAGAGTAAGAGCTGAAAATTTATGTGGGAGAAAAGGACAATGAACTCTTTTTATTGAGGCAATTCACCCATAGTCTAGCATTAAAATTGGCAAGCTATTCTGGATAGACACAATATTGCTTAGTTTACTCTACAATAAAGATGCAGTCAAAATTCCATCGGAGCAGTGGTTTACCAAATATTATTCTTTGGTTTGGCTTTTATAAAATGAATACAGAAAATGCATGCAATAACTAAAGTAGAACAATTGCATTACACTATTGTGCTAGCTGGCACAGCTGCTTTGCTTTTAAGTAAAGTACAGGTTGGAAAGGTAGGGGTGTAAATAAAATCAGAAAACACCACATTCCAGGAGACAGACCAGGTTTTGATGCCTTTGCACACCTTTGGCATGTATCATGTTTTACCACCATGAATTTACAAGCTGCAAAACAGTCAACCAAGGCAGATGACAGCTCAGAGTAACTGTCACCCAGCTTGCCTGAACTAGCAAGAGATCTTAGTGACTCAGAGTTAAACATTAAACTAAAATTGTGATTGACAATAATACTGATTCAGAAAGCACAGGAAACGCTTCATGTTATGTCCCTAATTGAGTATGTTTATCTTTTTGCAATCTAATCTAAACTATTCATTTGATATGATGTAGTAGCAAAATGCATTTTTCTAAGTTTTTAATTTTTAGTTACATTTAAACAGAACTCATTTCCCTGTTTGGTTGTGATCTCTTGTTGTCTATCTCACTTTTTGCATTATAGGAAGTGCATTACATGAGGTTTCCATTCTGTATCTTAAAAGGTTATTTGTGTATGACTAAGAATATATTTTCATCACTTCCTGATATTCCAAAATCTTTTCTTTATGAGCCATAATATGCAGCAACAGTGAGATCTTTGACAGACTAGCAACTGGCATATTTCTTAAGTCTTAATTACATTATATTCTACACCAACAAAAGCAAAGTTGAATCATTTCAATTTTGTATTGTCTCGTACCTTTTATCTGCCTGTATCATGCTTTTCATAATTTCTATCTTTTGTAGGTTACCTATTCTATCTATGCAGTAAGATGCCTATCATGCCTATACAGTCAGTTCCTTTTCTATTTTTTTTTCTTCTTTATAGATATTACTCCATGGGCATAAACTCCAACTGTTGCCAGTAGGTTTACCCTCGCTGGAACTTACCATAGTCTTTACCCTTTATTATTTGTAAGATTCTTGCTGAAGATCTGTTCTTTCCAGTGGAATCTGAGCAAAGTATAGTTAAATTGATGTTTACATCTTTTGGGTGGCGGTCCACAGCACACCTATAAAACAAAAAATATAAGAAAATTGCATGAGATAGATGAGCTCATAATGAATGACTCTCCATCAATAGTATGAAGCATCACATTTTGCAGCATTATTGTTTCTTTGTGGTGCCTCCTCATTTGAGGGACCTATTTCATACTGAGCCAAAACATCTGAGAAGTGCGTCAGATTTTTGTATGAGATGATATACATTTCCCATCCCTGTACCAGTTTTTGTGTTATGTGAAGTAAAACTGTTTTCTTCTACTGATAAAATGTGTTCTGCTCAATAGCACCTGAAATGAGTAGTGCTTTAACCAAGCTAAGTGAGTTGACTTACATGGCGTAGGAATTTAACAAAAGTCCAGGAATCAACCCCTTATCTGAACAACTTGACTTTCTGAATTTTTTCAGACCATGACTTTAAATGTCAGTTCAGGCTGCCACCCACCTAATTTGCTGAATTATATTTTGTTTAGTTAAAGCATTGTTCTCTTCCTTGTTATTGTTTAGATATCACCAGATGTTCTCATTTGTTTTCCATGTGCTGTTTTTTCCTCAGTCAAGATTCTAGTGCTTTAATTTCTCAGATTCCCTTCTCAGCTGCATTTTACCAACTCTCTGCTTTAAGTTCTCTTTTTTCATAAAGATCATAATTTTATTATAACTTAAAACCAGAAGTCCTGTATTTTCGTTCTGTCATTCAGTCTTGACTTGCAACAGTTGTGCATTCTCTTCTCCTTTCCCCTTTGACAACCTATGTTTGTTTCTGACTGGGACATTTGTGTGCAGGCGGAGAAGTGGCAATTTTTAAAAGTTCACTAGTGCCTTTATTATTAAAATTTTGTTACCCGACTGTACAGAAGATTTCCATTTGAATACAGTATCTGCTCCAGAGTAATTCAGTTTAATTGTAACTTACTTACCGGCCTGGATTGTGGAGCCCATGTGCAAAAATCTCAGGAGGTTGGTTTGTGCTATTAAAATGTGGGTTGCTTCGTGGTATGGAATAAGGGACGTTGCACAGGTCAGTATTTACATCAAGGCGCAATACAGAACCTGTAAAATCACTGAGAAAGTTGGAAGATAAAATAATTGTTTTTTATTTTAATGGTAGCTTTAACCCATATAACACTGTAATGACCCAGCAAAATAAACCACCCTCATTACTGAATAATCACATCTAGATAGGTTTTATGGTACACGCAAGTCCAAAGAATAGCAGCAGAACCCATCAAAGATTCAGTCTGGCCATTATGTTGCCTTGTTATGTTCATACTAGAATGCCTCTGACAATGCTGTTGGGAAGCAACTTGATTTCTATGAATCATCATTGTTTTATGGCTTCAAATATAAGGTTATTAAATCTTTTATTAACTATGGATATAATCACAATGTAACCGCATAATGCTTTTTACTAACACTTTCAATCCTGCTCTTGAATTCAATGATATCTACTCACAGTACAGTACAAAGATTAATTATACATTAATTGAAAACAAAAAAGGAAAAGAAAGTAATTGTATTGGTTGAATGGAGATGTTGGTATTAAGGTAAAATGTTTTGCCTTGCGTTCCTGATTGTGATGGAGGAAGGGAGAAGGACAAGAATGTAGAAGAGCATGAAAGCTCTTTTTAAAAACATGAATAAGTGTGATATTTTAAATTGATTCTTTTCTGGTTTTCTTCATCATGAATCTGTTTCAGTCTCCTCTTGTTTTACATTAATTTCAAATCAAGTGTTAGAATTGCTCTCTAGTCTTGGTTTCACGTATATTCTCACTGCAAAGGGCAGGAGCACCTGCTACTCTGCTGAGCCTAAGAGGCCTTTGAGCATAGAAATACGTTTTAGGTCTGTAAAAGCTCAGTATCACGCTCTCTCTAGATTAAGCTAAATGTTGCAACTCCAATGGAGCATAGTGAAACAGAGGGAAAAAGCAGGTTGAGAAAATTGTACAGGTTGAACCAAAGTAGGATTGCTTTATATGTTCTCTAGGTGTTTTCCTAAGCGATACCGTGTTGTTATTGACTCTGGTCTGTGTAGACACTTTTTTAGGATGTTTGCTCAATAAAGTGGTGTTGTCCATGGAATCATAGTTTGGAAAAAAATAAGTCTAATCTGTGCTTAAATACAATTGCATCTGCTTGTGAGGGCTCCAATATTTAAATAGCTTGATAGCACACAATTACAAGAAGATACATTGAATCAGTAAGACTGCTCTGAAAATTAGCAGTTTGCTAAACCCAAGCACTGAAACTATGGGGATTAGGTAGTAGAGGAAGGGGGAGTAAGATTTGTCCTGACAACTGCTGGTCACTTGTGATTCTGACCCCAAATACCAGAAGACAATAATAGAAGTCTATCCATTGGTAGTTTTTGGTACCTTAAACCATCCATCTCCTCCATGTCATCTAGAGTGATCATGCCATCTCCAAGAAAAATGTACAGGAAGCCATCTGGGCCAAACAGAAGCTGTCCTCCCAGGTGTTTTCGATGTAGTTCTGCTACTTCTAAAAAGACTCTTGCTGTTCTCATATCAACTTGGTGTGGATTTTTCCTGCAATATGAAGGAATACAAACACAGTTTTCACAGTTCCATTATCATTGCTCTTCTTTCTAAAAATAAAATTGAGCCATTCAAATTTGACTTTAAGACGTGGATATGGTAACTTGGTGGAAAAAATGTCAAACAGTTATTTCTGAGAAATTTCAATTTTCCAGCATTCACAAAAAATATCTTGCTAACTATGCACAATAAGTAGGAAACAACTATCATTTAAAAATGACAGAATAAATAATAAAAAAAAAAGTCTTAAAAAGGATAAACCAGTGTACTTAACTGGTGCTCCAGAACTACTGTTTGAAATAAAATCATCAATATTATTTCTGCAAGTGTCCACTGTAAATCTGATATTTCATTTTAGAAATGGGAAATATAAAAATGAAAAGATTGCTGAGAAATACAGAATATGTGAATTTAAACTTCCACTGATACCTGGATACTGTGTATTCTACAACCCTAAGGATGTGGTCATGAGGTCCAATAGCCCACCGTTCTTGGTTGGTGGTATAAGACACATACAGCTTTCCATTTTTCTTGTAATTGGGATGGAATGCAAGGCTTAACAGTCCTCTTTCATCTCCTCCCTGCAGTCAAATGAAAAACACAAAGAATTGTGAAGTTAATTATGTTCTTTATTGTGTTTCAGCTGGAACCCTCAAAAAAAAAGTTTCTTTCTTGTGGATAATCTTTGCCCAAACTCTTTTAGTTCTTTCCTGACTACTGCACAAAAAGGATTATAAAACATTTCACTTTGGGGAACCCTTTAAGAGTTAGAACAAGACAATTGTCTGATGTAGTTATCTATGCACAAGTCTCTTACGCCACTTCTGTGGAGTGATTTGTGTATGTAATCTTCGGGAAGCCATGAAGACAAGTTTAAGTGCTGTGAAGGATTCTTTGCTGGGTTACTAGGTTGCTTGTAATTCGTAGAAGACAAATAAAAAGGTCTATAATCAGCAGTCACTTCTAATCCAAGTATCCAAAACCTAAAACACAGTGCTGGCTGCCAACTCCCACTGTCTTGGCAATATGTTTAGAAAACAGTTAAATTGCTTGTGTAATATGTAAACCTTTGTTTTACCCTGGAGGCAGCAACATCAGTTGTCACAACTATGGTGGTCTGTTCATCATAACTAGTATACTGTAGGTAATAAGCAGCCTTGGTCTCTGTGCAGAGAAACCATAGTTTTACATGTGGTCCTTCAATGGAGAGGGTTTTGTTATTTTTTAAAATAAAAATAGAAAAATCTCTGAACAACTTTCTTTTGTTACTACGTTTGCCACCAAGATCAGTACAGCTATATGTTAAGCATCAAATGCATGTAATGTACTGTGACAATGCAAATACCCTGTGTACTTAAATAGAAGGCAATTTTCTCTTTGACTTTTAAAAATGTATGTAATATTAACATGCCTAAAATTGTATTTGTATAAGTGAAGAATAAAGCATAGCTTCATTTGTTGCTCTTGATGTAATACAAAGGAGAGAGGAGCTGAGGCATAGAAATAAACAGAGTACATAATTAACAATTCAAATTAAATTCATATATATGATTATTCACAAGCTGATAGTTGTTCTGGAGTTTAACTTGGGGTTTGCCAGCCTTTCAAAACTAGTGACTGTTGTAGATGCAAGTGCTCCAGCTCTGCAACCTATAAGGACGCTGTGTTTTGCAACTCTAACCACACCCACGATAAGTGATTATGAAATTTTAAATCATAAGCTTTTAAAGTGTATTTGCAATTCGGAGTGATGGATGGGTCTGTCTTCCTGTTGAAAGACATCCCACAAAAGGCCTAATTGGGAAAGTGCACAGCTTTAATTTATTTTAATTCAACATGATTACCATACTTCCTTTTTAATCACAACCACCAAAGAGAAACCTGAGTCAGAAATGGAGATGTAGATAGGTCAAGAGATTTCCATACAAAGAGATACATACAATGAAATCTGAATCCTGCTAGTTTAGAGGCAGCCAAAATTTGCTAGTGTTTTTGCTAGAAAAATTTAGTTTCAGGGGGTTATCAGAGAGGTTAGTTTTGAAAGTCTAGTCAGAGCTGAATCAGTTACAGTCATCATGAATGAAGGGACGGCTAATCTAGTTCCTTCACAAGCCAAAAATAATTCTGCAGCTGAGTCTGAACTGATTGTAGGTATTATTGTATGAGTTTCTAAGCGTTTTGACCAAGTTGCTCAGATAAAGTCTGGAGCAAAGGGAGGAAAATCTTTGGGAACAGTAAGGCATATTTCAAAAATTTCTGGTGAATGATTCTATCGGTTCTGCCCAGACAAAGACAATCCTATTTCTTCTCCTGAGAGATGAGTTCAACTCATTTAAGGGCTCAGGAATATCAGTGAATCACACTAGGCCTGCCATTCAAGGTGAGTTATTGAAAGCATTAGGAAGAAAAGATCTTTCTGTTACTAAACTGAAGATTTTATTTAGCACTTGATGTCATGGGAGAAGTCTTAGTGTGGAAGTGAAGTTGCTGAAAGCATAAACAGGTGAAAATAAATTAAGAGCTTTCAAAGAAGTACACACGACGTAAGAATTTGACAAATGAGTGAAACACGGAACCTGCAAGGTAGCAAGTATGGCAAATTGTATTCATAGGATCAGGACAGTGTTTCTACTAATTGTTATTTTGTGTGATTCTATTAGACTGCAATATATTACTTACTTTGATTGTAGAATTCATCTATTGCTTCCTGAAAAGTCATGCTGCTTTCTGATTTTTCAAAGAGAGCCAGCCAGCCTATGTTCTAAAACGTTTTTAACCTTTGCATTTAATAAAAACTTAGGAAATATACCTCTAAGATACTGAAATTGTTGCAGAAGCAAGCCTTTAGTTGGCTTATGGTCAACTAAAAATCCAACAGTTTTTCCACACCTACTTTTTCTGGTTTTGGAAAACAATCATTCATGTGTACTTTCAGCTTTATCACTAACTGGCAAACCTGTTGTTTCCAATTAAGCCACTGCCACAACTTCCATAGATTTTGAAATTATCTCTGTGGTGCTAGAAAGTATATAGTTTTCTGTAGCATCATCTCTTTTATGATGTGGGGTAAATTGAGAGATATGCAGCAAAATCCCTTACAAGCAGTCATTTTGGTACTGTCAAACTGACTAATTATGTACCAAATTTACAAAATTTCAGAGTTTCCCTGTGGAATAATCCTGACTTTTATTTTTCATCAGCAGACTGTTGAGGTCTACTGTGAAACCAGCATCCTGGGCTTTATAGTCTTGTCTTGTAGATACCATATGTTAAATAGCTATATCTTTATCTTGGCAACTTAATAGCTTCTTGACATTCTTTTCTTTTTAAGTCTCCCCTTAGATGAAGCCAGCACCAACAGACTGTAGATGATGCAGTAGCTTATATGAGATTCTGCACTACACAGTCAACCATTAACACTTGTCAGTTGTATAAGGGCGGGCAAGAAGAATGAGACAAATCTTTGTATTCCATTGAGATGTCTGAGACAAACAATGATGGTTGGCTGGAATGAGTGTTAATTACCTAAACATGCTGTGGAGAGGGGCCAATGTGAAATGTCTATTGTAACTCAACCTGGAAGCTCACACTTCCAAAGTCTGCCTGTGCAGCTTTTTAGCTTGAATGCTTCCATCTTCTATTCATGGTAATTGGTTGTTTTGCGCCAATACTACACTTGTTTCTATACTGATTTTCCTTGGGCCAGGTTATAGGCTTCAGCAAAGGAGTTCCGTGAAAGAAAAAAGATTCCTTTAAAAATGGTTTGGTCCAATTTAGGGCAACAAGCACGAAAATAATTTAATCAGAATTATATTATCTTGAGTCACTACAAAGCTAAGTAAAGATTAATCATATGCATTAAACTTGAAGTGTTTCTTTACTTTTCATTTTTAAATGGTTGGTTAGGTACATTATGTCATTTCTTAAAGTATATTACACCAGCATGTGTTCTCAACTGAAGTATATTTTTAATATTTCATTTTGCTTTGTAGTTTCTGTTGCAATATGTTTATGCTTACAAAAATTTGAAATGACTCCACAACATGATCCACTTTATAGTTTGACTAACACTAAAAGGAATAACTGTTGCATGTGAATAATGGAGTTTTATAGAAAGCTGTTCTTTCCACAGAAGCTCTCCTTACAAATGGGCTGCTTTCAAATCGATGTGTTTCCAAACATACTCTGGTATATCTCTGGTATTATATACTGAAGTATTCTTATATTGTTAAGGCATTTCACTTTTTCTATAATACAGAAACATAGCTGAAGTTATTTGTAAGACATGCTGCTATTTCATTACATCAATACTTGTGTATATATACTATAGTAAATATGGAGAAATACATGGGAATGCCTTAACTAATATGGTCTACTATTTCATGTAAAATAATCATATTGTAAGCATGACCTGTAATTATGTAACCTTAGTAGTAATTAATTTTTGTAAGCAAAACCAGACACGACCATTTATTTCCATTACTATCTGTACTTTAATAGTAAACAATATAGGTGGCATATTCCGAGTTTTCCTTTAAAATTGATTTCACAATTCACTTACTCATATAAAATAGTGGTATTTGGGCTTAACAGCTTTTTCATCTGGGCAATCCCACTCTGATATTGGAAATAGGTAGCAACCTTTTTTAAAAGGGGCTGTACTTAAAATAGGAATATTCAATGGTCATTTGTGACTTAAAATAGTAACTATAATGTAATGTCTTTATATCATTTGTTTTCATCTATTATTATAGAGCAAATGCTGGGTAACATGTTGAGGTGGTACGATCACTCTTAATTTGGTTTATTTCCTATGTAATAAATACCATAACTAATATTCATTACCATGTATTCAATCTTGAGGAGTTCTACTTCTAAAAACCATGGGGGAAGGGGTCATGAAACATCTAAAATCTCTTATCAGGCAGTACCATATGAACTCTTCAGAAAGGGATTTCTAAATAGGAGCTCCCAAATGAATCTCTGCTTATTTGAACCTTCCTTTACTGGATCTTACTGTAGGGCTGCAGATCAATGTCAGGTACTTTTCTCAGCAGGAAGCGTTTGCTTAATCGACATGTTTTGGAAATCTGGCCCCAGCACAGGACAGAAACTAAACTACAGCAGAAGTAGAAACCAGCAAAAGGTCTGCTGCAAGGGCACGCCTTGCATTTCAAAGCTGCATTGACAATTTTGAGAAACACAAGGGGGAAGTGCCCCTGACAGGTGAAAGGGGACAACAAATACCGAATGAGAAAACCAGAAATTGATTGGTGCTGTAGGTATGGGATACAAATAGAGCTCCTATAGACCTCCTGAGTGTTGAGAACTCGACTGCTTTGCTATCGGAACATCTGTGGGGCCTGAGGCCCCTGGCAAGAGAAGAATTTGTAACATAAGACATTTACCTTAGGGAAAAATAATTACACTGATGTCATGGTTCAGTATAGTAGGCATACTAGACCCTATCTCCAAAGTATTTCCTTTTTGCTGTTCTGTTGCAAAGCTTGATTGTTTTTTTTTCCTCATTTATAAAGGGCTTTGCAGCTATCTAAGAATTTTTTAAAAACATTTTCAATATTTTTTACTGATTTTAAAAAACACACTATTTTAATGCTTCACTTAAAAATACCTTTAGATACAGGAATGCTTTACAATTAAATCTGTACAGGAAAACTACTTAGAGGACCACACTTGGGATTTAAGCACAAATCCTGCTGAAGCTAGAGATGGGGTTTGTTCTGTTACGTACAAGGCAGGATTTGGCTGAAAATCATTAATGGCCAAAGTGCACCCATCACAAAGTTGTCTCCTCTGATGTCTGTGGCGATATTTAAGTGCTCATTTTTTTACAGGACAACTGAACTCATAAAAAAGTAATGATATCCTGCTCCTTTAGTGCCCAGTGGGTCCAAAAGTCAGACATATCAAAAGGCAGCAAGAAGGTGATTCATAGGACCAGCTCTGCTTGGATTTTGAACTTCTCTGCACTTGGCGAAAAATCACCTATTCACAAGAATTACACACACATATTTATTATGCAGCACAATTTTCCAGCAAAAGAATTCTGGAGTCGTCATAACTTGAGCAGAAATAAATAAAAAGGGTTCGAGATCTAAAGAGAGCTGAGACTTAAAATCTAATTCTTTTTTTCTTCTTACTTCTGTTGAAGCAAAGACAAAATTTTGACATGGCCTCTTATCATTTTTTCTTTTCCTTACCTGCATAGTCCTTTGAAGATACCAGTCACTAAATGCAGGGCCTTTCACTTCTAGTCCTAGTCCTCTGTACTTATTTTTTTAATTTCTCAACTCCAGATTTTGCTGTTCTGCTGGGCAAGTCTTTAGTTTAATCCAAATGACACTCCTCGTCCCCTGATAATACAATTCTTTCTTCCCGTCCTCCTAAAGAAAGTATATGAAACTTATAAATGCAGATACCAACCCAACACAAACCCACAGCTTGCCTCCTTCACACTCTTCTAGTAAGACATGAATCCTGCTTTGACAACTCTCCCAATTATTGGTTAGAAGCAGCTAAAAGCTTTGAGACTGCCAAGAGTCAGCCAATAATTGAGAGGTTTTGGGCAGAGTGACATATGACTGTGAGTGTGCTTGCAAGGAGGTGGCCATGAGCCCATGTGAGGTCTGCATCTGGACTGAGAAACTTTATGTACTGCACTACTTTAGGAGAATTGGAATAACAGAAGACAGTGGAAATCAGTCCCGGAAGAGGGAGATTCAAATAAAGACCAGATGATTATTGCATTCAGTAAAGCTGGCTCAAGGAGGTGTGAATTACACACTTTCCTGCACCACAGAGGCCTCTTGAGCTATAAGCAGCATTCATCCTCTGGGAACACAGGTGGTGATTCCACCTCTGTCCCCAGCTGGATTTATTTTCAAGGAAGCTTTACATTCCACAAGCAATTCAGTGAGTGGTTCACCAGCGGAGGCCACTAAGGGAAGGTAAAAAATAAGCATGCTCCTTCTTATTTCCCTGGCACGCCTCCACTTTCTGGTCTTTATTTATTTATTTATTTGTCATTTCCTATACTTTTCCTCTTCGGCATTCTTCCACTATAGACTGTCTTCTCCTGACAGCTTTTCAGCTGCATCAGTTTGAGGTCTATTGTGTAGCAGAATTAGCCTTCTAGTAAATCGAGAAAGCTTCCTTCAAGTGAACAAGAATGCAGTGAGTGCTAAGAAATTTAGTGACCATGAAAACCTTTCATTAATAGGGAGAACAGGCTTGTTGACCTTTGTATTTTTTCTCCTTCTTTCTATTGCTTTTAAGCATTACCCACCTTTCCATGCCACTTCTGTGATAAAGGCAAATTTTACAACTCTCTTTCAGTGAGCAGTCCAGTAACATTGGCTCAGATGATACCCCAAAGAGAACAGCTTCCATTACATTAACATTCACAAATACATGACATTATAATTATAACACATGACGTTATTATAACTTATTAGGGATTTACTGTTCTACCAGTGCTTTAATTTGACTGTGGTCCTCTCAGACAGCTACTCTGGTTTTCTTATATCTTGACTACGTATATAAAGCTTATCTTTATTTTTCAAGAGGCATTTTTCATAAAATTTTACTTTTTGTTAAAATACAGATCTAATGGCAGAGAGTTGCCAACAGTGTTTAAGAGCTATAATTCAATATGTAAGTTGCTTTCATATGGCATGAAATTTCAGTCAAGCACTGCCACTTTAGTCATTGAAAAGATAAAAATGTGCTATGGAAAAGTAAAAATCTTACTACGGTGCAAAGATCTCCCTGGGCTGCTAAATTAAGGCTTTTCATAAATGTCCACAAAAAAAGTCTACAGCACTTTAAAATGAGCTGTAAGACTTTTTTCTGCTGAGAGAGGGAAAAAAAAGAGGATGTATGGTGACACATAGCAAATTTGACAGTGCTTATGTAAAATGAACCAACCTACAACAAATTCTATACTCCGATAATTGAAAACAAATTCATGCTGTTTTACCGTGACCACTTTATATGGAAATTTAGGGATATAATTCAGAACAGAATAACAGTAATTATCATACTCTCTGCATTAAATTAAAACCAGAAATGTTGATCTGTCTAATTGTAGGCATTAAAAAATAACTAGTTTCAAAAAAAAAAAGAAAAAAAGATGCAAATGGAAAGATGCCCTGATGACATTACTCTGTCTTACCCACAATCTGCCTTTCTGCTTTGGCTCTCGGTATTGAACCGTTGTCTATTAAAGCAGATACTTGCTTTTTCTGGTTGCAAGGGGAACATTACATTCACATGACCTGTGTGTTTAAATATCGTGGGGCTGGGGGAGAGAGCAGCAAACCGCATCTAGCTTGAAGGAAAAAAACTAGAGATTTTCACTTAGATTGCTCCCCATGTCTTTGTGCTAATGGATAGCAAAACTTACTCAGCAAGCACTAAAAGTAATTTGCCAGAAGTCTGCATCTTGAAAAAAAACACAAACCCATCTTGAAAAAAACATAAACCCAACCAAAAGAAGGCCAGAGAAAGCACACCTTAAAGATGATACCCTTTGCCAGAGGGTAATAAAGGACGAGAGGCACTTCATTCAGTCCACGCCAGTTGTGTTGTTCCCCAAGCATTACTATGGTAAGTATTCATATTTGCAACATATTCTACATGAAACCGTGGGCCTTATGAGCCTGCCTCTGACACTGTTTTACGAGAAGAGTGAGTTCAGTGGCGTGTCCAAATGATGCTAATCTTCACTGTAAAATATAAAGGTACATTCTTCACTGCAGTTATTTCTTTAGCAGATCTCTAGCTTTAGTCATTAAGGCTCTGAAGGTACTTAGCAAAAATTGTAAAGAGCTTTCCGCAAGATATTTCACCTTTTCTCCTTATTTTAAGAAACTGGAAAATCCTACTATCTGAATGAGTTTTGGTAGGGGAGTAGGAGACAATTTGAAGAACAGAAGTTCAGGTGACATAAAAACACAGGAGACACTAGAGGCGTATGAAATGTTAAGTGTAACTGATGCTTATATTCCCCTATTGTCTTGTCTGGGACTCTCTCCTGAAGGCAGAGCCACCACGTAGAGCGTGAGATTTGCCTGCAGGCAGCAAAAGATGGGAACATGGAACACATCCTCATTTTTCAGTTGCCAAAGAATGTGTGTGCAAATTCTAGAGATAAAGCAAATGCTATTCTGCTCCCTAATATCCAAAGAACTTTAGGACTCTGAAATCTGGATGTGTGGAGAGGCATATTTCATCCCATATTTAGCATCCACATTCAGCATAATTTTGATAATGATGTGTCATATCTTCAAAGCAAATGCTGGTTGGATATGTTGCTGGTTTTCTCAGTAGCTGATTATGCTAAACATAATAGGCAACATCAGAATTTGTATTCTTAGAAGCTCTCTGTAAGTATTCTTCAGCATTCTACCCATAGACATACAACAGATCTACTGCGTGAAGGCTAGACAACTACATCATATCTATTTACTCCAATATTAAAATTGTTTATACCTTTGTTCTTTGTCCATTCAGTTGTTCCAAACAGTAAATAGTCTTGTCTTATCAGCACAAATGCAAACAGAAAATCAACTTAGAGTTTCAGCTTCTGCTACTGAGTTTTAAGCTTCCACATGTGAGCATGAGCATTGGAAATGTGTTTGTTATCCAAAATAAAACTGTTTGAAATACAAGCCCTGCACTTGTTGGAGTCCTGATACAAAGGCAGCTAGAAAAAAATAGAAAATACTATAATTGCATTTTTTTCAACAAAAGCTATGCATGAGCATCATGTTTTGTACGTGGGTCAGAAATATATTTAAGCACCAGCACCCTCACATTCTTGAAAGAGCAGTGAATGGGAGCTGGGAAAGCATTTGAATTCTTTGATACTGCCCAAGCGTTTTTCTCACTGGTACTTTGCCAATGCCTTCAGCCTCCCGCTGCCTCCTTGGGGAGCTGTGCAGCCCAAGGGCCGAAAGGCTGGTAGGCAACTTACCTGCACTGCTGCAGTTAAGTAATAGCTTGGATTTCAAATACTGACTCGAGTAATCAAACAATTTGAGTTCTTTCAGTAGTTCTTAAAAAATCTATGTAATTTGCCAGCTACCTGAAAACAAGGAGTAAAATCCAGAGAAATCCAGATTTTTCCACAGACATTTTGCAAAAACACCAAAGGAAGCTAAAAGAACCAGGCATTTTTGTGCTTGATCTCATCTTTACCTCTCAACTAAAACAGTGAAAAAATATTAATAATTTGAAGAGAGGCGTGAATATTTTTAGGAAATGTGCCAAGTGGAAAAAGCAGGGTGGTGGAGGATATACGGTTTGCTCTTCATGACTAGAATCTGTATATAAGAGGAGAATGATGGCAATCCACAGCCGTGTTGACAATTCAGACATACAGGAAATACCCTTGTAGGAAACTAATACCATCTGGGTTTGGCCCAAGATGTGTGAATGAGAAATATGTTTCTTGTTGAGAATGCAAAGATAGTTTTGGACATTGCAAGGAAGGAATGCGTTAAGCATGCACAGTTATAAAAATGAAATAGAGTGAGGAATTGCATGCATATGGAATAATTAGAGGAATATGTCTGTGTGCGTCAATAGCTGATGCAGACTTAGAACATCAGAATTCATTTGTCCTATGACAACCAGTAAATTACTATGAAAAATGCCTTCGGTATAAATGGCCAGGATGGGTCTTTCTGAATAAAGATAGTATTTGAAAATGCTGATTTGTCAAAGTCACTGTGCTCTGTGATAGAAAGGGAGGTTTACTTGTTGCATGTGTTGTATTTTAGGGGATAAAAGCAACATAGTTTTGAAAAGTTTGCTGAAACATCTAGTTCTAATATTTGTAAAATTGGGAATTTGGGTTATTTCAGTGAGTTGTTTTCAGTTTAGAAATTAGTTTTAGTTAAAAGAATGTCAACACTGAAATGGAATATTTCATTTGGCCCTTCCTGAGAACCTTTCAGTCCACACTTGGTAAGAGTATGTTTTCAAAATCTCAGAATATTCTCACTCCTCTCTATCCTGTTCTTGCATTAACTGTCTGAGATTTTAGTGTCTGTTCTTGGCATAAGAAGGCTCTCTGGTTTCTAATGAAGCCATTGCCAGCATTCTGAGGTTCCTGAGACTCGCTGCCTGCGGGATGGATTTTTGCCTCTCCCTTGACACCCTCATCTACTTGTGAAAGCCCCGGCAGTGCTGATTTTTTTGTTATTTGTGAGGCTAATGAATGCCTTGCATGGACAGGAAAAAGTTCCAGGCTCTCTTTTTGCTGCACATTTGACTTCCTCTCCAGACTAGCCTTTAGTACTATCGTCCTTTCTCTGAGTTCAGGCTCTAAATGCTCTTTTAAAGGAAAATTATTGGAAGATAAAAGGTTTGCTAGTTTTTCATGTCTGTCAAGATCCTGGATTAAGCCTGTTCCAGGTTCAAAGACACTCATTATACAAATGATCTGTCCCTTAACTGAGCAATGCTCATGCAACGACAGTAAATTGTTATTGTACCTTGGTTTTCATTGGTTTTTCAGAGGATTTTTGATATATCTGAACGGGATTATTATTATCACTGCTAAACACTGCTGGAGACATTTATTTAACATGTATTAATTGTTTTAGTGCTCATCCAGAAAGCACAATTCAAAAACAGATGGAAAATGAAAGTGACCATTTTGATTCTTTTATTTTCCATTCTTTTTCAGAGCACATTGAATATGTAAAGCACCTGTGATCTTTGGACAGGATGATCAAAGTCCATTGAATCAAATGCGATTAATATGTTAATGGCACACCATCATATATCTTTGATCAAGTTGAATCAAATGCGATTAATATGTTAATAGCACACCATCATATATCTTTGATCAATGGATTACATTCAGGTTGATGGGGACTTTCTGAAAGAAGCAGGTGGGCTAGAGGTGTGAACAGCAGCCCTTTACAGAGCCCATTGCAACCACAATTTTGAGCGGGTCATCAGGGTCGAATTCTGTGCTCGCTGTCTGATAGGCTACAAATAGACGACTTGATGGTAAATCCATTCCTTGTTCTTTGAAAACGAACTATTTCAGCTTCATTATAGAATTGTGTTATATTAGTTCATCCATCGCTAGACGGTACACAAAGCATTGCTTTCATTTGCATCTACTTAGGAACCTGCGCGTCTGCCTTTCAGGTGAGAATTTATGACTGTACAAGACTTGAATTTTCCAACCTGCTTATGCTTATGTGTTGCGCATATACTTACTACGTACACTTATAAACATATGCATGCATCCAGCATTCAGGTGAACACAGATTTCCTTGTCCCTGTAGTTTAAATTCTCAGCAAATTTAATTCTTTTTTGTAGTCCCAAAAGCAGAACATGGGTTCACACGGAACAAGTGCACACACGCTTGATTTGCATATCTTAAGGTTTAAAAAAATGGTGCCTGAATTACCTAAAAGAATTTATTTTATAGTATAGCATAAGTTAATATTGTTATGCCTACAACATTCAATTCCAATGTTGGGGAAAAAAGGCTTTGAAAAAATGTGCATTTCATGGATGTCCCTATGTTTTTTAAAGATCTCATTAAATTATGGTTGTTCTATGTATTCTAAATATTGACATTTCTGAGTGGGGTTTAATTTTTATTCTGCCAAGCATTGTAAATTCCTGTTTTGGATCCTGAGGATTTTGGTGGAGGTGGAAAACCACTAATAATTTCTTCTTGTTCATGCAACCTGTATTCACTTGCGTGTTTTAATTGAAGCAGACCTTTCCTGTTGATGATGGTAACTCTGTTCTGAGTATAAACCAAAGTCCTTTGGAATAGGAAAGAGTAAAATTTCCTTAAAGTAACAACAATGATAATTACATTAATATAAAACTTTGTTTCATCAGGCCCTAATTCAGCAAGTATTTAGGCATGTGCCCAAGATCCACCGGTTCCTTTTATTCTAATGCAAAACAGGATACCGTGAGGCGGCTGATTCTCTTCACTTCAGAGCTTACATGACTTTTGGTGCCAGTAAACAAGAGCTGATACAATGGTGCTGGAGGAATTAATCAAAAATGTTTCTGATTGAGGGGAAAAAAATACTGGAAAAAATGGAGACTTTTCTCTTAATGAATCTGACCCTGAGATTTCATAAAGATTTTTTTATGGTCTGTAGCTAATGTGGTGGTTATGCAGCTAAAGGCATTATCTTCACATCATTATAGTGAAACATAACACTGGTATCCTTGACTTTATTAGCCAGGATTCATTGGTATCTGACGTTATATATTTCCTATTATAAATCTAAATAAGAACTTACACTGACCTGCATTAGACCAAACATTAAACAATTTACTAAGATTACAACTTTGAAAGGGAACTTAAAAAAAAAAAAAAAGTCTTTTAGACCACCAAGAAACAACCATAAATTTAAGGAAATATGAGGTTTCCACCATGTGACTTCCCCTGCAGAGTTATGCAACAGACTGCTGTTACTTAAAGGTCATACATAAAAAATTTACGGTACCTTTTTTAAGAGATTTATGGTGTTTCTATTTATACAACTTATATGTCAACAATTTAAAGGTATAGTATACTAAAATAACAAATTAAAATCTAATCCTTTTGAATCCTTGATAAAATGCTCTGATACGTTATGCATAGAAGAGTTTTAATACATGTATCTATATTAATTGATGTGGTATGTGTGATGTAATGATTAGCTGTTTATTATCTATTAGAGATAATTTGTTCACTTTTATCTTGAAAATCATTTGCAAATGGGGTTGATTAGGGAAGCATTCTTTGTTGCATAGGCCCATTCCATGGTGGTGTAACTCTCTCCAGAAGAGCTCTGCAAATCAGTCTCAGAACAAACATTCTTTCAGTGTGGAGGTAAATGCCATTGATATTATCTAGACCTCTTGTTTTGGAATATCTTTGAACTCAAATACATATAATTTACCCAGGATGTTGTTGGATTCTCTGGAAGTAAAAAAGTGTAGCGCTATATGAAGGTACCACCCATTAGTTACTTGCTGAACTTTTATTTGCTTTGCACTGAACTGAAGTGGGAGCAGTTACACAGTTGCTCAGCCTCAGCTGAGGCAAGAGAATAACAAAGAAGCCTGAGAGGGGGTAATTGCTCAAACCACTAGAACTGCTTTGCCAATAGGGTTTGAACTCAGCCATAGGAGTCACATTTTCAACCTTGCCTTCGCACCCTTAGCCCATATACTTAGGTATTTACGTGGGAGTTGAGACCACAAATGCATCATTTTATGCCAGAAGTGAGAGCCGTATATGCAGGTCTGGCAGTGATTATCGGTGCTAAATTCATCCCTGAATTTTGCATATTAAAATAATGCATAAAATAAAGGCACAGTATTTAAGTATCTTAATGTAAGCACTTTGATACCATAAATATTCATTTTTCATGAAAACAAGTCTTCATAGACAAACAAAAGTCCTAGTACAACAAACACCTATGAACACACTCAACCATAAACACTTTGATAATTCCATTGCTTTTGAGGTCAAGTATAAACACAGTGCTGAATGGGACTATTGCATTTGGAGAAAGATGCTAGTATGGTTGTGGAGATTTGTCTCTTCCTGGTATTGTGGCCTAATCCTGTCCTCAGTAAAGAACCTAAGATTGCAGTCTGGTGGTGTTGGGAAGTTCCTAAAAATAGAGAGGGGAATTCTCCACAGGAGACAGCCTTTGGGTTACTGTGCCACCCACCAATTTTACAGAGTCTGTACTTACTTGAATTGCCATGTCCCTTGCTGACTCTCACAGTACTCCTGTAGGTACACCCTTTGTCTGGCCTTGAAAAATGTTTCTTGCCTTGCTGTGGGAGATAGCGGTCTATTGATCTGCTTGGCTACTTGCTGCCTCCAGCTCTGATGATAACATACAAGGCCTGCATGACCCTTCAGAGCTGGAGCTGATACGGTTTTTCTTGGTAAGAGGTCCTAGGCAAAATTAGTCAATAGACATTTGCAAAAAGTACTTGTGCACCTCTGGATTACGGTGGGTTTTTTGCTGTAAAACAGAGTTATACTGGTTCTGTGGATTTTGATGTTTTTAAAGTTGCGGTGCTCTGTGATTTGCCTTTGCTGACTGAAGAAATATATCGCTGTTCCTAAACTGGTCATCACCCCTTCATCAGCATAATTCATTTCCATAGTAAGAAACTGTTGTAAAGACATTTGGCTACAACTGTTCCAGCAGACTTTATAGGTTCATAGGCCAACCCAAGCAGCAATTAATTTAAAAGAAGATGTGATCATTTCCTATCCTTTATGAGCATTAAATAATACATATTTTTTTCTTTTGGGCAAAAACCATTTGACATGTCAAATGACTAGAATAAAAGCTGATAGCACCTATGTTATTTTTAAATATGAATATCTTTTACAAATAAGAAAATTCCAAAGTGTTATAAAAGAATAACAGGTATGGCATTTTAAAAGCTGTTTTTCTTTGTAACTGTTAAGTCTAGAGTTTCAGAGAGAAAACACTAATAAAAATTAGTCAGTCATCATTATGATGTCATTCTCATAATTTCCCTTGAAGTAAACTAGCGAGTACAAATAATATTTGTAATGTCTGACATCATCTATGTGGCTTTCCATTGCTCAGGCTTTAGGTTAAATTTAGTGATGTTTCCCATTTGTTAGAGAGAACACCTTCTGGGTGGAATGGATTCCATTAAGAAAATCTCTCTGAACTTAAGCCATCTTTGTAACTTGTTTGAAACAAAACAAAACAAAAAAAATCCCAACCCTAAGCAGGCCAGGAATGATAGGAGTACAGCATTAGCAATTTGAAAAACTCAGGTTTCCAGCCCGAGTGTGAGTGCTCACATGAGAAAAGAAACTGTGGTTTTCAGTGGTGCTTTTTTTTAAAAAAAGAAATAAGCATCAACATAATACTTTTATCCAAGAAACAAAATTCCTTTCCATGTGATTTGTGCCAGTTTATCAGTTTGCAGTTTGACCTGCAAGGGCTTCTTAGAATCACTCAAGTGTTCCAGAATAGCCAGATTCATTTTTTGTTGCTTTTGCTTTGAGATGTTAAGCATTAAAGGACATTTCTAAAGGTGATTCCTTGTTTTTAAAGTTTAACTTAAAACAACTAAAAATTGTACAGGAATCACAGAAAGAGTGTTCAGTATTTCCTCCAGATTAGTCTCAGGTTGACCAAAAGCACTAACATTTGAAAGTCTTATATTTACATTGATTAGGATACTGTCTATTATGTGGTAATTTATGCATATAGAATGGCCAGCCACTGCCTTTCATCATTCTTCTTCTTTTCATTCCGAAGTTTTTCTACAGTTTTTTAAAAGGTACTTTCATTTCATTATTGCTCTGTATTAGTGGCAGGAGGTACGTCAGTACCACAATATCACAATTCTATGCAACAGCACGTGCTAATAACATGTAGAAGACAAGAAAGTTGTATTCCCCATGAAACAAGTCTTTTTCCAGTTGTGGGATACACAGACTTGCTTTTTCTGTCTCTTGCCTGCTGTGTCCATTGCCGGATATAGGCCAATGATGTCTGAGCCATCTCTTCACTCCCAGAAAGGAGCAAAGGAGGAGTAGAAATGGTGATGAGATGTGATCCCCATTGTCTTCCCCAAACCATGTGTGCTGTTCTGCCCCAAGGTATGAGTGGCTCATCAGCATCTTTGTCCTTAACATACTTTTGATCTAGTCAAATACACACCAATTGAATTCTTTTTTAATGAAATTATCACCTGGAATTATATCTCTTTTCTATTTCTAGTCTTCTTTCAAAGATAAGCATTGCACAGATGATTTGGAGCAATTTAATCCTAAAACCCGTGATAACTTTTTCAGATAATACATTGCATTACTTAATAAAAACTTGAAATTTAAGTAAATATTTATTATTCCTGACTTTTTAAGTTGTCGTTGGAAGACTTGGGCACCTGTTTTAAATGGTATTATGATTTACATGTGGTGACTTCTTCATTGGAATGCTAAATGTGACAGTTACTCAAATTCAAAGTAGAAAAATTACTAGAGTTTTCAGAATGCTGTGATACACGGATTCAGCCCCTGATAAATGCCAAAATTTTCTATTACCCTCCCTCCCAAAAAGAGGAATAAAGAATTCACCCATTTGCAACCTATACTTAAGTACTGAAAGAAAAGTAGCTAACATCAACACAATTTCTTCTCTAGAAATACAAGGTATGTAATAATTAGCAGAGCCTCACTGAACTATGAAAACCACATTCCCTTAGGAAAAAAAAAGAGCAATAACTACTTAAAAAGTGCCAGGCTATACACAGTTTTTTACATCTGAAGAATAAAAATATAACTGCTTGAACTTATTTAAAAAGTGGTAAATTAATTTCCTCTATAAATTTATAAACTCACAAATGTTTCCTTGCCATTGTTCTTGGATCTGATAGAGGATCTACCTGGGACACAGAAAATGTAGTAAGTGACTAAGTTAATCTTCTCATATGAAGATTAAACCAAAACACATATTCTCCAGAAAACCAGCAGGTTCCCCTGCTCCCTGCTCATACGGGCTCTTCCCACAGTCTCACTGCATCAAGGACTTACCAACTTTGTCTGAGCTGAATGGATGGAAGGAATGTAGACTCAGACGTTTGAAGGCATGCCACAGAACCTCAGCAATCCAGTCTCTTGTTAATTACAACTAACTTTTCACTATATTGTGTCATTTTCAGTTATATAGACATGTATAAATCCTAGTATGTTGTATAGCCAATGCTTGTGATGGTATTACAAGCCTTGCAAAGTACCGGAGGTGTACTGAAAGCTGAACACTGGAGTAGGTGTTCAGCTTCTTAATTTGAAATCTTTAGGCTTCATGATTGCAGGAAGAAATTTGAGAACACAAATCAAGCTAAAATGTAAGGAGGCAGTGCATTTCCACTCCCCCCGTTTCCGAATGGACGTTTTAAGCACGTGGCTTTTAAGTCAATTTCATGATTTTGGAGTCTGCCTCATGAGTGTCTGAATGGACACGATTGAAGGTACTTTATATGGCTTATTTAAAAATAACATCCTAACCCAAGCTATAAATCATGATAAGTATTTAATGCCTTATGTATATAATAAATATTCAAGTCTAAGTATCTGGTTACAGCAGTGATTAGGAGTTCTGAAAATCAACCCTTTAAAAGAGGCTCTTCAGTGCAAATGCTGTTAGTGGTGAAGCTTCTCGCACATTCTTCTATGCATGTGTACAGTTCACAGCCATTAAGTCAACAGTGTGACACCATCTGTTACTTCTGAAGTGTTGTGCATGTCTGTACACTTGCAATTCTGTATTTGAATGCTGTTTCTTGAGAATTTTAAAAAATTCTTTAGGGAAAGAAGCCAGCCTGATAGGAAGCTCTATACATTACAGTGGTTAAAGGAACTGGATAGGTTTTATGGTGGGAAGAGGGACAAAGGATAAGAAAGATATCTCGGGGGAGGATATGCTACACTAAGGTTTTAATGAGAAAATTTGATCTTCATTGAGGTGGGGAAGTACTACCTCTGGCTGCATAGCCACAGTCAGAAGGAATGAATTGGAACTACAGGTAGAGATGACTGCAGACTTTGTCTTCTTCAAATCCTATTACATTTGCAACAATACAGGCAGGGGACCAACTGGGGACAGCTCTGCTGAAAGGTGCTTTGGGGCCTCAGTGGATGGCAACATGAGCCAGCAGCAGAGGAGACCAACAGCATCCTGGGCTGGTTTAATGAGAGGACAGCCAGCAGAGCAAGTGAACTGTGCCCCTTTACCGTGCACTGATGAGGGTGCATCAAGAATACTGCGCCTGGTTTTATTGGTCCCTCAGTACCAGAATGATATGGATACACCAGAGTGAATTCAGTCAAGGGTGGCTGGGGACCAGAGTACTTGCCCTGCGTGGAGATGCCAAGAGAATGGGGCTTGTTCAGCCTGGAGAAGAGAAGGCTTAGGGAGCTCATTCAGCAAGCAGTGCAGTTAAGCATGGCAATGAATTCACAGAAGTACCTCACTAATGCTAGCCTAGGATGTTTGGCAAACATTTCTGTGGCTGTTATTGTTGGAAAATCCTAATCAGTAAAAAAATCAGTCCACACGTCCCGTGTAAAGGTCTACCTTATCGAGCTATTGGTTATGTTGTTACGGACTTTCTTTCATTTTCTGGTTTTACTAGACTTTCTAGTGTTGACCTGAGAAGATTTCCAAATGACAGTTTCCTTAAAATTAGAAGAGGAATTCTGCACTTGATTCATGGCAGGGGCTACAATCTATAACTTGCATATCCTGAATAACTTCCCTGATCATCTGTATAGAGCAATGAATCTCTTTTGCCAAACAATAGTTAATTACACACAGGAGCACAGCAGGTCTCTTTATGAGCAAGCATCATTGACTTTATGTGTGCCTTCGGAATTGCTTCTCTGAAATTCTTCTGTCTTATTGTATATTGTGTCCAATATTTTACAATTTTATAACTGTCCCCAGAAGTATAGCTTGACAAACCCATGTCACTGTTGATAGCCTTGGAAATGCTTATTATTGCATCTTGCCCTAATAAACAGCAGACTTTACATGTGAGTCTGATAGCCTAAATGAGCTCCCAAGTCACCTAGTTGTGCAGCATATTCAGAGTTTCACATAAAAGATAATTTTGAGATGTCTTGGTTCTGCTCCACACAGAAAAGAAAGAAACAAAATTATCACTAGGATATTTCTGGACAAGGCATGTGAAGCAAAGATTAAAGGTGACAGTTGTACAGACTACAACATCAGCAGAGCCAGGACCTACCTGCCCCAATTTTATTGACATACGACCCAACTCTCTATCAGGAAAGCTACATGGCTGCTGTAATTTTTGTAAACAACTGGATAATAAATTTTAGTAATAGGAAAGCTACAGGTGAGTCCAGTAACTGGTGTTGAACCAGAACTATCAAAGCAGCATCATGTAACAGACGACTTTTTATGTTGCTCAAATGTCATTCCTTTTTGTTTGACAATTCAATTTGTGAAACCTTTTCATCAAAGAAAAAAAGAACAGAAAATCAGAATCGCCTTTTCTGAAATTTATTACTTCACCAACTTCTGCTAGATCTTCCCCTCCCCCCCCAATTAATTATGTTTTTAGATGCCACCAAACAAATACCCTTTTCAGTATTATTTATTCCAACTGTGCCTTGCTGAACTCCTGAGGATGCTGCTGGGTGACAGTGTTTGTTCACCACAGTACTTCAAACCTTCTTTTAGATACTGTGTAATACCTGCTTTTTACACTTGGGAAGTTACCCAAAGTTGTCACTGGTGCTTCTTAAATATTTTTCAGGATGAAACAGAATAAGGTGACAGGTCTTTATGAGTTTAAAGATTCTTCCTGATGTATGTTATAATGAATATAGTATGCCATTCCATTACCTAGATTTAGAAAACTTCTCTAGACTTATTACCACTTTACTACCACTGTACTCTAATCTTCTACGACTAGGAAATTCTGCCACTTAGTTATCATGAATTCTTCAAGGTAACAGCTGGTTTTCCAGAAGCAATATAGATTACACATTTTAAAATTATTTTCAAGATACTGGTTATTTTTTTCTTCTATTTGTATTTACACCTCTTAATTTAGCACCGTACTGGAGGTATGTCCAGAGGCACTGGTCTAGAGCAGTTCTTCCCTGAGTGCAGTCTAAACCACAACAGGGTTTTTTGATTGTATGACTAGCAATCTCTCACACTACTTTCTTCAGAGACACTTTGTAAAAGCTTCTAGAAATGTAGACTATTTTTTCTTCATTATCTTAGGAATACTTTGACAGAATTCTGTTTGTGGCACCAAATTAACACTTAACACAGGATGCTTTTTTTTAACCTAATTTCACAATTTTCTTAATTTGTCTTACCTAGGATTGTTCTAGGTTCTCACATCTCTAATTTGCAAGTTGACCTTCAGAGCCATTTTATAGCCAGACTCACAAATAATAGTAAAATTTTACAAAAATAAATAGTACAGCTTCATTATGTCAACTGCTCCAATTTTCACTTCCTTTAGAGCACTTAGGGCAATTATTCTGGTGCTGTGCATTATTTCTGTTCTACTTCTCTCTTTTTTTTCTTTTTTTTTTCCCTCAGCCTAATGGTGGAGAAGTGGATAATGTTAAACACTAACTATAGGGTGTGTCTTTCCCGGTCTCTCCTACATGAAGAAGTCAAGCTATATCTCTTGCTTTTCTATTTAATTGGTGCAGCTAACCAGCCTCTGCCAAAGACCATCACATTGCTTGAGGAAGTTATTTTATCACAATCTATTAAGAAAGTCTCTGTATTTTTCCCTATTTGTTCTTTAAATTTCCTCTCAAACCTCAGAATGTTGTTCTACCATAAATGTTTATGGGAAACTCCTACTTACTTTGCCAGTGAAACAATGGCAGAATACACCCCTTACTCAGGTGTTCTGAATTTATATTCTGCTCTATTCGCGTCACTTGAGTTGGATTTCCGTTTTATTATAGGATTATTATTTTTTGGGGGCCTGAACATTCTCTTGTACCTTGCTATATTTCTCACCTTCTTGATTCCTAATTGTTCCAGTATATACATATTTTCTCTGACTCTAATAAGGTACTTTTAAAGAACCTCCGTGCTGCTTCTACAGATTTTAATTTCCTAACTTTCCCCTTCAGGCTATTTCTAACTTCCTCAATATAAAAATCTTCCTTTTTTGAAAAGTATTGTAATATTATTACCTCATGGTACGAGCCCATGGGAGGATGTTGAACATAATTATATTATGGTCACTTTTATTTAGTGGCTCAACCACATTAACTTCCTGAATCCACTCATATATTTCACGCAATACCTGCATCAAGACTAGATTCTCCCTTTCAATATTCCAGGATTCTTGTAACAAATTATTGTCTTTGGTGACTACTCTCTAGTCCAGTAGTATACTGACAGGGCTTACAAATAAGTGCCTGTGAGATACATGAAAAAAGTCACCAGGAAATACTTGTTTATTCAATGCACTTTTATGAGCGTCTAAAGGGCTTAATTGTCAGTGAAACCACATGGAGTTTTCCAAATTCAAATATTCCTCCTCTGTGTATGAATCAAACTGTATGTTTTTAGAGGTCAGTTACACATCTAACCCTGCGTGCGCTTAAATTAATGTTTGTGCAGCACGAGTTCTTGCAGGTTAAATATCCTACGGTTATTTAAAATCAGCAAATGCAAACTAGTGTTTCTCCCATGGTTTGAGAGCCTAAGCCCACTGAAACAGCAGTGGGTTCCGTACATTATTAAAAAAAACAACCCACACCTGAGACCCAAACTGTAAATCAATGACTTTGTGACCTGTGGTAAATAGAAACTGTGACACCTTACAAGTGAAAGCACATTATGATGTACAGTAATGTATCTCAAGCAATCAGTTGTTGTTAGGCCAAGATTCGGCTGAAAACAAACTTAGTAATGAACTATAGGGTAGTTTTGAAAAGCAGATTGAAATATGCTTTGTCTTTGAACTAGATCCACTGCTTCTCTGAACTTATAAACATGACTTTGAAAGAATGTACACTGTTTTCCTGATTAGAAGTCCCTTTTCTTTTTTTTTTTCCATTACTCATGTACTTCAATCCCACTTTTAAAATGTAGCTCATTAGAAAAGCATTCTCAGTAACAGAAGTTGAAACAAATATAGATGTGTATCCTCGTTCAACACACTGCAAGACAGCTATTACTAGTACGTGTTAGAAGAACACTAATATTTATCTGTACTAGACTAAATTTCTTTATTATTTTAAATCCTGAAGTGATTATTCTTAAACCTAACTTCTTCTTAGATTGTACACCTGAGAAATGTTTGCTTCATTAATGTTGTAATTTGTGCTTCGCATTTCAAAAAGAAAGCTGACAATAATTTCTGAAAGTGTGTCTTGCTGACATAAACACAGTTAACTTATATTTTTGCTGCTTCCAGGATTGTATAAAGCAGCAAAAGTATTCTGCCCTTTCCATTTTTCTCATACTATAAGAACCAAGAAAGCCGGAATTTGTTTAGCTCATTGGCTCCATTTATCCTGAGCCAAGACCATGATCTTGGAAACCCTTTAACTTGGCTGAATCCAGTACAAAGTTCTTTTCAAAAAGCCAGTGCAATTAGAACAACACAGTGTATGCTCAGTCTCAAAATTAAGATGATAAAGTTTCAAACAGCTAGAACTGAAACAGAGTATCACGGACTCAGACCTTTAATCAGTTGAACACAAACCCTAACGCCACTAGTTTTTGATCAAATGAACAATCATGTAGTTGAGGACAGCGTTATGAAAACACTATTCTACCTTTTTGCAAATGGGCAGAACAATTAACACATAAAACAAAGGAGTGTAATGGAAGAAGTGTGGGCTTTATGCAGTCCAGCCTCAGGAGCTTCTCTAAATACTTCACACAGAGTGATGCTATGATACGAGTAACCCCTTTTGCACCTTGTATTTTATCACTGGCCACATGATGATACACATTTGCTAAATGAATTGGCACGTTGCAGAGTCTGATTTGAAATCCAACACTGATTTCTGAACCTGTTTTTTCCAAAAACCTCTCCTTCACTGTGTATCTAGTATATCAAACATATGAATAAGATATTCTCTTCATTTTCTAAGAAAAAATCTGTTATTGGTATTTTGATGAATTACAACACTTAAGAAAATCAAAGAAATCAAATTCAGTCCTAAGGATTCTACTTCATTATGTTTCATTTCACCTTCTAAATTGTTCAGTGGTTGTTGAAGGTGCATACTTGTTGTATTGAACAAAGGCAAGAATTCTCTGGCTTTACTGAAAGATAATTTTAGCAGTGCTCAGACAAAGATTAGAGTAGTAGTTTCTTTCATATGCATTTTGTTTGGGGCTTTTTTTTGACCATTTGTATACCACTCGTATAGGGTGATTTCAGAAGTTACTAGTTAGTTACTAGCTAATTATTTTCCCTTAGTCATTGCCATGTTTTGCCCTTAGAATACTTACTCTTGGGAGTTGAAATATTTATGCAGATAGTAAAATGTAATATTTACAGACATTGATAAAATATATATAAATTTTATAAAAAATAGAGGATTATACGAATTGTATCCAACTATGTTCCTTTTGTTTTTATTTGTGCCACATACATATTTAACGTGCTATTTCAAAACCAAAATTATTAAAAGGTCCATATAATTTGTAAGGAGAATGGATCTCTACAAGAAGTGCAAAATGGTGCAAGTTGCAAAATACTGACTCATTAAACTACAGCAAAAACAGTTTTGAATGCTTCAGCTTCAAGAACTGAAATAACTTCTAAATTAAGTAATTGATTACACATTTTTTACCAAGCATTTGTAAAGAAAGGGTTTGATCCAGTTTTATCTGTGACCCATCTCAGCCCTGCAGACCTTTGGACAAACATGGATACTGGCTGTGAAACAGTTTTGATTTGTCCCAGTGAGGGGCAAACTAGCAGAAGCAAAACCTGACAGAGGCTACTTTCTATTAGACAGTTCCCTAATATTCTCTACTGTTGGATTTGTTTATTGTTTCGAATATTTGATGTACCATTTGGAATGTCCCTGTATTTGGCAGGGCTGTGATCTGTAAGTAACTGTAGGGGCAAATTTGAGTAACCTCATAGGTGGCTTGTTAAGTTTTATTTGATTTTGCCGACTTATTTACATGAACAGACACGTGCTTGTTAGATGAGGAACACTGACTTCTTGCTCTTTCTCTCAAAAAGTCACTATGGCCATAGTGTCCTGATAATATTGTCCTGTCATATCCTGCAAGGCAATTATGGAGGAGGGAAATAGCACTAATGGAAGCTGCTGATGTTTTGCATTGCCTTTCTTCTCATCTGAAATTCTATTTATTTGACTAGATCTGTAAAGTGTTCAAGGTTTTGTGCATGCATTAAAATACCTAAACATTGTCTGATACTTGATGAGTGCATAGTGCTTAATCACATCATCAACTAGGCTCCTAGGAGGTGTACAATATTATTTTACATTCATTAATCACAATTAGGCATTCACATTGTAATGGAAAGGCATGTGTTTTCTTTAAGGAAGAGCTTGAAACAATGTCCTGAGAGAAGCTACCTTCCTTCTAATGTGGTTCTTCATGAGACTGATCACACTTCCAAAAATTATATAGGTACTTCAAGTTTAAGTAAGTACTTTTCTTACGTAGTTCGATATATTAAAGAAATCTCTTCTTCTTCACACTACAGTGTGACTCAGATCCATTCATCTATCGCTGTTGTACTATGTTGTCTCTGAACTGTTAGAGTGATTTGAGAATCTAGCTGATAGAGATTCACAGAACTTTTAGGAATGTCAAAAATAGAAAAGTTTTTGGTGATTTACTCCCTCTTTTATTTCTTTTCAAGGCATTCAGTTAGCATTAAAATGATGATTATTACATAAATTAAAGCTGTTGCAATTCAGCTGTAGGGATTGCGATTCAATGCCAGTGAAGACAGATCAAGGTTTTAAAAAGTATCTGCTGTAAATTAAAAACAAATGGTTGAAAGTATTTTGCAGACCTCTCTCCCACAGATTGTATATTCCATTTTCCAAATTAAATCTAAGAGAGAATATTACTTTATTGAGATTTATGGAATAATTTCTTTTAAAATTCCAGCAATATGAGAATGCAGGCAGACACCGACAGTGAACAAAAAAAAGTGTCAGCTACTAAGTGGTTTCATCTTTTGGAGGGGTTGGCTTTTTTTTTTTTGGTAATGGGAAAAAATAATTCTGACTGGTTTTTAAAACTAAAATTATATATAAACCATTAAATTAGGGACAGATCATTTGTCCAATTTTAACTGCAAAGGGGATAAAATGGGTGGAAAACATGATAATATACCAGTGCTCTGTTGGAGGAAGTGTTCCTCCCACAATCCAACTTGCTGATCCCGTCTAAGGAACAGGACTTAAGAGCTTGTGAGAAAATGTGTGTAAGAGGATATAGAGGAAAATTGTTCTGTGGCATCTGGGGGAAGCATATATAGGAACCGGAGCAGTTGGGCTGTATTAACCATGAAAGTGTATATGTTACTTAATTTTTAACCTCTTTCAAGACAAAGATATGATGCATTTTCTGTAAGGCACAGTACAAGGGATATAACACCAGAGAAATCCATATAGCTCTGATGGACAGGAAAGTACACAGAAGAAGGCTCAAGAACACAGTACTGTTTCTGAGAGCTCCAGTACTTCATAGGTTCCCTGAAGTATTCTAGGATCTCATTACAGATTTTGGGGTGTCCAAGAGCTTGAAGGGATGATGAATCTTGGAGCCTTAGTGGACTGTTAAACTTCCTCCCATTAAAGAAAAACATGTGGTTTAAACTGTGTTGGCTAAAAACCATGGAATTTTCTGCGTAACTTTATTCCTTCTTTGCCATTTTCTGTTGGATATCATGATCTGCCTGTTATATTTCAGCAAATGCAATAATTTCCTTTTAATTAGATAATTACCATGTTATTCATTGGTCTTGATCGCTTCTAAATTCAACTTTTGGTTTTAACAAATGCAGTTTCAGAAGATGATGGATTTTTACATTTTTAAAACAGCTAAATGTTCAAGAAGGATTTGTACACATAACAAAATTAAAGTAGGGATTATCTAGCACTGTGTGTGGGATACAGCTATAATCTATACAGTGCATGGAAAAGAAACTGGCATTCTCAATTGCACTGCACACATCTCAGTAATAACAGGGTAAGAGGCATACAATTTCATGGAACACCCACAATGAAAATTATTCTTTCCAAACAGAGAATTGTTTTGGAATAAGTGAGGTTAATTGGCACCATGGGATTCCTCTCAAGGAAACACAGAACATTAAAATCTACACATGTGCATGTAAAATGATAAAGTATTATCTTCTTTCCCGTCTCAGCTCCTCAAATCTAAGGCACGCTACCCAAAATCAACAGAAACGATTATGTTTTGTTGATTCAAATTTCCTTAGAATAAACTGGCAATTCTTCATCTGGTCAGCTTACAGCCTGAAAGTCACTGCACTGTTCCACAATTGCTAGCTTGGGTATGGTTATCTAGTGCAGTCTCTCACACAAAAATACAGGTCTCTAAAGCTTTTGGCACATGCTTTTCAGAATTGTAAGAATCTTTTATTTTCTGTGAAAGCAACAGAGCTACACGGTGGTAAGATACAGTGTCTTTCAAAGGACTGTTGTGCCCCTTTTAGGATTAGAACCAAAATCTGCAAATGGTTAATGGGAAATCCAGGCACATTTCACTGTCATTATGTAGTCCTCGGTTATAACATTGATTGTACTTTACAGTTGCTGAATACAGTTGAAGTATATTAAGTCCTCATACAAGTATTACCACCCTCTCAAAAATCATAAAGAACTTACCACTAATAAAGGAAAAAATACCTTCCTTTTCACAAATAAGACTGAATTCTCACGCAGGCTGTTGTGCTGTGTGGATTGTGGCTATTTTTTTAATGTCTAAGGTCATTATAAGCAAGAGCAATCTACTTGGTTCAACTTTAAAATGTTCTGTACTTTCACATTTGGCCATTTGCATACCTTAGCATTATCTCTTCCCTAGTTTTCTGCCCCGATTATGTCATCAAGACATTTAAAACCAATTAATTGTGATTCCTAGTGGGCACATCACAGGTGAGGTAGCGGCCTTGGAAATGGTCGGAATCTCTTGAGAAACCCCCATGTCCTTTGAGCCCACATGACTTCACATGCAAGTCCTCTCCTGAAGAACAGTCTTCATCACTTTCCTCTCTGCAGTCTCCAGTGGAAAGTTGAGGTGTATACTGTCTGCCTTATCATTTTTGCAGCCACATAGAAAACATAGCTTTTCAGCTTCTCACCAAAGACATCCTACAGTCTCCCCTTTCGTACTCTGAAAGAGGAGTTCCAGGACACCAAACAACACCCCAAAACATATCACTGTTACATGCCAATAATTTTATTTCTCCTCCCAATCTGTCGGGGCCTGTGCATTTAAATGGCCTTGCCATTTAATGAGTTAGAAGTACAAGAGCAAGATGGTAAATAAAATTGACTGTTAACATATTTACAAGGAATTATATAGGAACGTAGCACTTAAACGTTGGGAATTAAAAAAAACCTACTCTTACTGATTAATTTGGAAGTAAGATGATGAAACGGTGATTACGGCTTAGGATCATGGGGAAATTTTTGTTAAAATCTGTATCTTACAGGGAAAACCATAGTCTTGGAATACAGAAGAAGATGAAGGAGGTCAAGGAGCCTAACTCAAATATTCTTAACAGTGATCTCCCATACCATTTCACTGAGATTTTCCCTTCCTTTCCCTCCCCTGCCCGTCCCTTCTTCAGAGGCTTTGCCCTTTATCGCAGTATTCCCATGAGATGTACTATGAATATTTTATTAGTAGCTCGGAAAAAAAAAAAAAA
>VZRU01003709.1:0-21711 GCA_013398155.1 Pedionomus torquatus | reverse complement strand
AAAAAAAAAAAAAAAAAAAAGTTCTCTACACAAGTGCAAGTGGTAATTCCTTAACAGCAGTTTTAAGGAAGTGCATTTTGTTTTCTAATCTAGGCACTGTGTGAGGCAAAGTGCAATGGAATTGAACCATTCTTGCTGGCTGTGCAATTTATGACCCTCTAGTCAACAGATACAGCACAGCTACACCAGAGCTTGCTCAAAATCAAAACAGTAGCAATAAAGGAAAATAACTTAAGGATCAGAGGTGACAAACAACTGAACATGAAGCCCAACTGCAATTCCGTACCTAAAGACCTATTTCAGTTGGTGGATTTACAAGTAGAAAACTACCATGTAGCTACAAGGACTTCATTTTACTATTGGCAGCAGTAAGATGTAAACTTGGCTACTTTGTACAGTTCTGAGCTCCTTCATTTTAAAAGGATGTTGGGAAATGTGAATGATTGTAGGGAAGGACCACAAAAATGATTTAAGGACTAACAATTTCAGCCCTACAGCTATTTAACTTCTCAGAAGGTATTTTGAAAGGTGATTATAGTATTTTACTCCCCAGATAAGTGGTAGACTCTTCCTTTTTTGTTATTGCCAAATCATACCTTGATCCCTTCCCTTCTGAACAATACATTTTAGACCACTATATTTTAGACTAATACATATTATTGGTCTCAGGAGACAAGAGAGTGAGTGAAAATTGATGTAATAGGTTGTGTTACATTTTATGGTGGCTGCTACTAATCCAAAGGTTTCCAAATCTTAATAAATAATACAGTTAATAAGATAGAATACAGCCACAGGAGTAAGGAATTTGGAGAACTGCTAGAATATTCAGCATTTTTCTGTAAGTTAGATACCATCTAGATTACAAGGTGACTGATCTTGTAATAATAACATATTCAGCACTACTATATCTCAAGATATCATTAAATTTAAGTATTTAGTATGTTTTGACCCCTTTTTCCCTGATGAGTGCATTATGGGACAAAATAATATTTGCCTGATACTTGTAAAGCACTTAATTATTTTTCCCAATTTTTTGACAATAGATTCAGATCCAGCAGCACCATTTTTTCTTGATAACTGATTAAGGTCTCCTTAAATGCCACTGAAATCAAAGTATTACACTTATTAGTTCAATTGCTTGTCATTCAAACCTTCTGCCTCTCTTCTACTTGGCAATAGTTTAAAACAGAAAGAAAATAACAGTAGTGAAAATCAGTCTGAAAGAAAAAAAGAGTACTAAAGTTTTCATTAAAAAAATTGTCTTTGCTACATAACTTTGAAAGGAGAACTGTAAAATGTTGCTCTGTAACTAAAAACTCTCTTCACCACAACATAATGGAGCAGTAAATCACCAGAACAAGGAAGCAGACTTTCAGAGTGGTTTTCTGGTAAATGTTTATTCTTTTCTTCTACATACATGCCACTACTCAGTGTTCTTTGCAGTACTAACGGGCACAGGTGATGGAACCACTGTTTTCTCCACTGCACTGGACTGTATGTTCTTAAATGGTTGAGCCCAGGTGCATGTCCTAGATTCCAGTTACAGGTGCATCTCTCACTCATGCCCTTACTCAACTTTGGGTCAAGGCTGAGATGCACAGCTTCCTTCTTTTCATCACATTCTTGAGATGGGGAAGAAAAGGCTAATGGTGCCAGGAGGGACCTGGCCAAGCGTCCAATCCAACCACACATACTACATTGCTTATGCAGCCAGCATGACATAAAATACATTGGAGAGGGCCACAGATGTTGAAATAGCAACTTCTTCATTAAGATGCATCCATGGCGTCCAACAACTAAGTTGAAAAATAAAAGATCAAAAAAGCATTCCTGCTAACTGTGTGTCAAAGAGGATTAGAAATTGGGAGATGTGCAGAAAGAAAATGTTTCTTAAGCTTTTCAGAGCTTTTTTTTTTTTTTTTTAAATCTTCAGGAATCCTGAATCCAATTTTCTCCTGAGTAAGGCTCTAGCAAGCACAAGCTACCATCATCCATTCGGGGCATCTTTCTCTGTTACGAAATACTTCTACGTGCTTGTGCTAATTCCTTCTGAGATACTGGCAGCATATAAAATTATCACTTCTTCTCTTTCATTTGAACTTGTTACAATTAGATCACATAAATGTCAGTAGATTTTACTGCAGGAACAATATTCAAGCAGAGACTGCAATTACTTCAATAACATTAAAAGCCAAAGGACAATAAAACATATGCACCAGGTTTACCACTCTTCTTCCTGAATTTCCATTTATATCCCCAGACCTTTGTGGGGTGACTGACAAGAAGTAATACTATTTATGCCCTTAGGGTAGTGGAACCAGTGAAGAAGCCCTACATGCTCACTCACAGTAACGTTAGGGGCAGAATTTCATCAATACAGGGACCATTAGTTCCATTGAAGGAACAAAACAGAATCCTTTCAGGAGGAAAACGCAGCTGATTGCTATACAGTGCCGTGCAGTCATCTCTCTTCTGTTTTTTGTACATTGCTTTTCTCCTTATCTGACTGCCAGTTCTGTGATTAGCAAAATGCTATTCATGAGATCAGAACTAAAATCCAGGATTATTTTTATGAAAGAAATACATTACTTCTGTTTCTGGGTTATATCAGCCTCAAGATGCTTACAGGTATACTCTTTGGAAAATCATCACACAACAGATTTGCTGCTTTGTGACAATATAATGATTTTATCACCTTTAAATTTCCTGTTTACATTAGAAAAAGAGAAGATCAGCCACCACTATTTTACTCCATCTCTCAACATTTAAAATATCTTACTGGGATAGCTGTCCAAAATTATTTTCAGAGACATCAACTGAAATCACATCACATTCTTGTAATTTCCCCTTTCTGTTTAAGATTTGGAGTATTGCTTCTAGGCATATTCCCTTTCGCCTTACCTGGGAAGCGCATAATGCCTCTGTTCTTGCCAGCCTGTATTAAACACTGCACTACAATTATCCTCAGTTGCTGAGCTATCTCAGGGAATTGAATTGGGCTTTCTATCTTAGAGAACTTCAAATTACTTACAGAAAATGTTATAGCTGAAACATAATTTAAAGTATTATATGATGGTTAGGGTAATAAAGACTGAAGAGACCAGGTCACTGATTTAAAACAGAACTAAAAGTTAAATCTGAATCTGAGGGCAGCTGTTGATAGTCTTATCAACCAAGCTATTGCCTATTCAGAAGCATGGACAACCAGTTTTCCATTTAGCCTTGCCTGTAAGCTCCAGCTGTAAAAGTCTGTTTGGGACTACATTAGTCCTGTGGAAAGTTTCAGTGTCAGTTTTTCACAAGTGAAAATATCAGAACCTTCAGTTAAGAAATATGAAACAGCCTTATATTGATGTTCAAAAATGCCCCTGATAAGTCTCTTCTGTTTAGGTATCTCGAACATAACGGAATCATATAAATTGGTTATTTTCCTGTAAAAAAGTGTAATATATTTCATTTCTCTCTCAACACAAACCAAAAAGCTCTCAGAAAAGACTATCTGAAATTGGCTTATTGCTCTTATAGCTGAAATACAGAATTATTAGTTAGCATGTGCTATGCATTTTAGATCAATATAGTTCATCACAACTATTATTTAAGATTACTTTGTCAGTAGTATGTCAATATATCTTTCATCCATGAAAGTTTTATGATATACAGTCCCGACTGTTTCAGGCAAAACCAGATTACAGTTTAAACTTGCTTTATAGATCTGGATTTTACTTAACTAGTACTCTAAAATGTGACATGAAATCAACCTGCTCTAGTGGGAGGTGTCCCTGCCTATGGCAGGGGGGTTGGAACTCGATGATCTTTAAGGTCCCTTCCAACGCCAAACATTCTATGATTCTATGATTTCCAAAGATAGCCCTTCACAGACTTACAAGTAGTACTTATCCCATATCAATATGTAATTCCCATTTACCATTCATTTACCATTCCCTCCCCTGTCCATGGAAGTTTTCCCATTAAACAGAATGAAAGCTGTTGCACCAACCCACTTGCATATCTGAATTTAGAGGGTCACTTTTAACGTTCACCTCAAACACATGCCATTTTAAAGTAGCCTCCCAAAAAGGGCAGCTCGTGCCACATTTGATGTTGAGCCAAGAAGGAGTGAGCACCACTGTCCCTCTCCTGAGGGCCTCCAAGTGCTCCTGTCCCCCAGGCACCAGTCCTGTATCCAGCTCCCAGGAAATCACTGAGCACTCTCAGGTCAGGGAAGGCCCCAGGCCAGACTTGCTCCCACTGGAATCACAGCAAAATTCAGCTGAATTCAGTAGGATAGAAATCATCCCAAAGGATGAAAATACAAAGATAATGCTGTAGGATGCTGGTGTTGGATAGTTTCTATTTAAAGTGAGGGAACAATGAATGGAAAGAGAAAAAAAGTGAGGAGAGTTATAAGATGCTACATTTTACACTCCTGAAACAAGGAAATTTTCACTTTTTTGCCAGATAGAACCGTAGTGTCCATGGTCATCACTCTTCTTTTTTATTATTTAAATTACAATAATTTCTGAAAAAAGTGTCATTGTCACCCCCCCACCCCCATATAGGCCAAAATATAAACAGATAGAGATAAGTAAAAAAATCCAACCTTTATTCCACTTTGAACAAGCTTGTGTATATCCAAAAAAGGTTCCTTGAGTATGTCTCCTTCAGGACTGAAAATCTTCACATATCCTTCTTTCTCAAGAATAAAGAGGCGATGGGATCCATCTCCACAATGTACTGCTCCAACAGGCTGCCTTAATCCACTTACAACCTCCTGAATGCAGAAGCAGTTGTGCTTGTGTTTTCTAAAGAAAATTTTTAAAATCATAAGAAACTTATTTTTTCCAATGACCATGACACAGCGAAGTCCCTAAAAGATAAAATGATTTTTCTAAAGTGATATTAAAAACACAGTTACACAATCCAGAATAAATTGTTTCCTTGGATGTATGAAGGCAGAGAATGAAATTGATTTGAATGACACTTGGGCAAAATTTAGTATGTATACAAGAAAAAGAAAATTAGTCTTATATCTGAAATGTAGAGGAATAGCAGAGAAAAAAATTGGTATGAAAAAAGAGAAAATAATTTATAATTCCATAGATAAATATTCTGTAAATTCACTGTAAAACACAGTAAATTCCATCAATTTGACAAAATCTGCCTTCTAAAACTCATTTTTAAAAAAATGATTTATGATGGGACAACCTAATTTAGTTATTTCCACAATGAAAAATACATGAATGAAATAAATTGAAAATCATGAAGTAAATTCTTTACTAATAAACTTTAGTAATATTAAATTCAGGTAGAAATTACTTCCTAGAGCTATGTTTGATCCACAGGGTGGACCATAACCAAGATCCACAGGGTGGATCAAAACCAGGATTCTAACACCTTTTCAGCGACCTAATATCAAATGGCACTGAAATACTGAAGCTAATGGAACTTTCTCTTTCAACGTACACCAGCAGCAGCAAAAGAAAGTAACATCTGGAAAACACAGCTGCTGAGCATAAGCACACACTGAGCTGTTTCACTGTGAAAACCACAGGCTTTGCTAGGGTTTTTTTTTCAGATTAAACAGCATTTATCTTTATGAACCTGCTGATCTCTTCTTCTTTGTCATACTCTTCCATGTGGTCCAGGGAGTTAGACGCTGGCCCTCGCACTTGCTTTCTTGGAAAATCTGGGAAGCACACACCACCGTCTTTTCTTGCAGAGTAAAAGCAAAACTCATCAGCTGTAGTTTGGGGAAAACCTTAAAATGCAAAAGATCATAAAAATATTTAGTATGTCATCATGTCCGCAGTTCTGTGCCGTCACACTGATGTTTAAATAGATTATATATTGAGCAGAAAAAGAAGTCATTTCAAACAAAGTGCTATCATCTGCAAAAAAGGCCTGCTCTGAATAAATACAAAGCGATTATGAACGTTTACGGCTTATTCATCTATATTTGTATTAAACTTGATTTTCAGTGTGCTCAAATAAAAATACCAATGTATTTAAAACAATACTACAGTTTACTCATTAAAAAATTAAGAGACAAAGTTCAGAGTTGAGGCTGTGATACGCTTTTCCCTGTTTTTAACCCTATTAATCAAGTATAATATCTGCTGTAAAATAGGTTAAGCAGCTTTCATGTAACTTTTTTTTTTAAAGTGGCTTGCTGTAGTAAAAATTTCAGGAAAGACTTGGGTAAAAGACATGCAGTCAAGACTTTGTGGAACACTGGCAGGAAAGGACATCAGTCGGAGAGGTGATTAATTAGTTGCCTCAGAAAATGAGCGGTACAGCTGAAAACTGCACCATGTTGACATGCAGCTGGCTTCTGGTTACAGCTGGTGAACACAGTGTCCCATCGCAAGCTCTGCTACCTCAGCCCCAATCCCCTGAAAAGGGGAACGTGGCTCATACTGCACTGCTGCTAGCTTCAAGTTGGCTTCAGCTTTTGGGTTATAATGGGAAGGAGTTCAAAGACCCAGGGAAACAAAAAGTTGGTAAAATAAGAGCCTTTGAGGTAAAACCCTGCCACTACTGATATTACACTATGTTTAATGACAGCAAAAATATCTGTTTCTGTCCACAAACCTACTTCTAGTCATTTCTAACCAGTTTTTAATCATTAGTATTAAATCTAAGAAGATAGAATTTGGATAGTTATACATGTACTATTTTGCTAAAACAGATGTTACGATTATATGTCTTAAGTTACCTTCATTCTGCTTTGCGTTATTGGCATACTGTGTTAGGATGTACTACGGTCCAGGACATAACTCATAGGATACACAGAATTAGCACTTAATTGGAATTAGAGGCCTAATTTATGCATGGCTTTACCACTTGTGAATAATGCAGTAATCCATAGATCTTGGCCATAAAACCTCTGGCTTGCAACTTACAATAAGAGCTGATCGGGGACAGCTGTGTTTCATTGAAAAATGCCAATTTCTTAAAAGCAAAGCTTTTTCAGAAACATTATCAGTTTTGACAAAATTTTAGTTAACACGAAGTTTCTGGTCCAACCTCAAACTACTGGTCTAAATGAAAAAGAGAGAAACAGACAGCAAACCTCCTATCATTATACTCCAATGTCTTGTAATTAGAGTGTTTCATTAGGAAGAAGAATATTCAGGTCAATGCCTCTCATCTGTCAGGCAAGAGTTTGACCCTAAGTCTCCCATTTCCCAAGTAAATGTCCTAAGAACGACTTTATTAGCTATCCTGGGGTGGTCTCTCTGTGGCTTTCTTCATGGAAAATTTCAAAAGAGTTCAATTTCTTCCTTATGTGGAATAGGAAAATTTTTTAGATCCCAGAATTTTTGTGGAGTGGAAAGCCTTTCCCGCCCAACTATACTTCTTTTCATATGCATCTTTCTTTAAAAATATTGGAAAAATAACACGACAAAGCCTGCCTTTGGTTTCTATAAAATAATCTCTGGAAACACATGCTAGTTTGTTGTGGTGTAAAAGTTTAATTACCATGATTTGGAGCTTCAGTAAATATCATCTCTGAGGAGCTGGTTTTAATTTATAGTGGTTATTTGGAGAAAATGGGAGATACAATTTCAAGTGGAACAACCGAAGAGGAACTCTGATATAATCACGGAGTACTATTCCAAGTCTTGTAGATATAGTGCCAAAATCAAAGGTAATCTAAAATCTTGCTGTTGAATTATTTGACTTTAGAATATACAGTTTTCTCTTTAATAATTTATTTCTCTAGGCACAGTGGGTCATTTGAGAAAAATCAATCGTAAATTAGAGGTGTACAATTTTGAAGAATTTCTAGAATTTTCCAAGTATACCATCTACTATTTACTACAGATAAAACTACTCTTGGCTTGAATTCATTATCTTTAGTCAGAAAAACTGAGAGTATATTATGATCGTATATTGTTTACTCGCTACACGTTCTTCTCAAGTAACAATCAGATGTAAACTCACTTGACTAATGCCTCATGCAATGCCTTTTCTTATATGTAAGACTAATCCCTTTTCCTTATGAAATATTTTATCGTGCACTTAAGTACATGTTGCACTCCCGTTGCCTTTTGCTATTTAACAAACCCATCAGCAGGTTCCAACAAAGGATAAGGCTTATGTTCCATTTTTGTTATAAATGCTCATAAAAAATGAGGTTTGAATTAACCTATGAAAATCAGTCAATAAATTGCTAAAATATTGCATTACTGGAAGGAATGTAACCTCTGTAAACGCAGTTTCACCTGTGTTTTAGGGTTGGAATTTTGTTCTATAAAAAACATAGTAATTTGCAAAAAAAATAAATCTGCTTGTGTTATATAGGGTAGATTCAACATATTAACAGCTTCACTAAAGACAGTTAGAAAAACATTTGCTTTCACTTTCCTATCTTCTTGTAGCTATTTAATGTTTTCTTTATTGTACTTAGAATTTAAGGTCTTTAGTGTAGAATTTGCCATTTTGTTCAGTGTTTGTACAGCGTCCAGAAGAATGGTCCCTGACAAGTGCCCCTAAGCACTAGACTTGTTCAGAGGGGAAAAAAAAGAAATCATTTTGCTCTGCCTTAATTTTATTCAAATACAGCTCTGTCACTGTCCTCTATGAGAACTGTCCCTAGTAAGGACTGCTACATTAGGTCCTGTGTGAATTTCTGTATTTATTATTTTAAAAGACTCATACATATCATTACAAATTTCCTACCAGTTGTGTCTGTGTTGACAGAGCAGGGCCCAGGTTAACGAAGAAAACTTCTCTGAGTGCTGTAATGTCAGATTTTGCACAGGCTTGCATGTCTATGCTTTTAAAATGTTCTGTCTTGCAAACAAGAGTCAAGCTACAGACTTTTCATTTAAGGCAGTCACAGCAAAGGCTTTCTGTTTGCCGTTATAAAAAACTGTGGAATAAGCTGCATGATTTCAAGCCTTTTCAAAGGAAAACTGCTCTCAGCTATTCCTTGCCTCCTCTCTCCACTCATATTTGCGGTCAGTTATCCCTCACAATGTATATTCCTTCCTGTCCTACCTTCACTAAATACCACTTTGCTGGATTCCCTGCTTACCCACCCCCTCTTCTCTTTGATACACACCTCAAATGTTGTAGCAGTCTTTGTCCCGGTTTAACAGCAAGTAAAGTTCCTTTTTCACCCCTTCCCTGTTTGCACTGCACATGGGATTGAAGATCATCCACTCATCCAAGTAGACCTATATTGGCTTAGAGAGCATCTGGAAATCAGGCTCACCTGCTTTATTCCTGCTAGTATTGGCCGTGAGCATACAGTTCAATATTGTGTAAAAAAAGGGGGTTTTGTTTAATTTGCACTTTTGATAGCTGGATGTGAATTTGTTCACAAAACCCACATTCTTCTCTTTCCTCAACTCTCAGTGAAAAATAAAGCACACAGGTGATTCCAGATTGCTTCTTTCAAAATGTAGTGAGTTCAGTGGTAGCTCACCTCACTTCCTACTGCTTTTTAAGTGACTTGTGGCCCCCTTCTCCTGCTTGCACACTGAATGTACCTGCACACAGGCAGTGCCAGGGTTAATCCCCTCTATGCTCTTCTTAGCAGTAGCAGCATTATGAGCCACTACTATTTTTCTGCAGGTTGACTATGTTGACTCTGACTATTAGCTGACTACGTTAGAACTTCTGGAAATGCGTTGGTTGGAGAACTTCATAGATTTCCAGCATTTTGGGCTGGGGTGCCCCCGTCTGAAGTCAAAAAAATGAATATCAAGAATGCCTTCTGGTAATGCCTGGGTTCAGATTTGGGCCTGAGTCTGAATTCACCCACAATCAGTTGAAATTGATTTCTTCAAATGAAAAGAAGGGAAAGGTATAGTTCAAAAACTGTCTGATGTCCTTGGATGGCAGAATGCACCATGGCTGTGGCACAGGTTTGTTCCTTAGAATATGTCACTTCAATTTACATGGATCAAGTTTCTGCTCATCCCTAAAGGGAGAATCAGCTGTGCCTTTCTTTACTAGCGATATTAACAATGAGTATTAGACAGTCTTCTCTACCATCCCTGGGACAGGCCCAACAGGCAGACAGGACACATGATACAGAGGATTCCCTATCCTCTCTCCACCTGGCTGAATTTGGTGACTTGAAGGCAGGGAGGCAACGATGACAAGTTCCTGCCTGGCACAGCAGGCACATCTCCTCTGTGAGTACCAGACCTTCCCAAATGCCTTTGCATATTAGGTATGAGGCTTTGCAAGTGGAACTGAACAATGAGGATGGTTCATCAAGCTTGGAGGTGTTGCCAAGGTTAAGTTGGCCTACCTCTTGCACCAAAATGGCTTTAATAAGGAAAAAAAGACAGGTCATTGTCATAGGAAACTCTCTTCTGAGGGGAACAGAAGGTTCAATAGGAAGACCAGACTCACTTCTTAGGGAAGTCAGCTGCCTTCCTGGAGCCCAGGTTAAAGATGTGAAGAGCAAACTTCCCAACCTGGTATGGCCCTCAGATCACTATCCATTATTGATTTTTCAGGTAGACAGTGATAAAGTTGCAACAAGAAGTCCGAAGGCAATCAAGAAAGACTTTAGGGCCTTGGGAGGACCAGTTAAGAGATCAGGAGCACAAGTTGTGTTATCCTCTATCCTTCCAGTTGCAGGGAGTGATGAGGGAAGAAAGAGTAGAAGATGGCAGATCAATATTTGACTCCGAGCTTGGTGTCACTGACAGCATTTTGGGTTTTTTAATCAAGGGTTAGTCTACATGACACCAAGCAGCTGACAGGGTACACCTGTCTCAAATGGGGAAAGGAATGTTTGCACAGGAGTTATCAGGGCTTATTGAAAGAACTTTAAACTAGATTTGAAGGGGGAAAGGGGTAAACCCAGGCTTGCTAGAAATAAGCCTGGGAGCGGCATGTCAATGTTTGAAAGATGGTGAGCGAGCAAGGTCCTACAGTCTGCTATCTCAATGGAGGTAGGGGATGGAGATCCATGCAGCATCAAAGATGCAAGAGTTATCGATGTCTTAGAAACCACAGAAGCACCTGAGAACAGTCATATAGGAATTTGAGCTTCTCCACTGACAAAGACGGTGGGATCAATAGCCAATTGAAGTGCATCTACACCAATGCACTCAGCATGGGCAACAAACGGGAGCAGCCATTATGCATCTGGAAACCTATGATCTAGTTGCAATCACAGAAACATGATGGGATGACTCACACAGCTGAGTGCTGTAATGTATGGCTATAAACTCTTCAGAAGGAACAGGCAACGAAGGAGAAATGGTGGTGTAGCCCTGTATGTTAAGGAGTGTTTTTACTTTCTAGAGCTTGATGATGGTGATGACAAGGTTGAGTGTTTATGGGTAAAAATCAGGGGGAAAGCCAACAAGGCAGATATCATGGTGAGAGTCTGTTATAGATCACCCAACCAGGATGAAGAGGCAGATGAAGTATTTTATAAGCAGCTGGGAGAAGTCTCACAATCACTAGCCCTCATTCTTGGGGGGGACTACAATTTAACAGATGTCTGCTGGAAATGCAATATAGTTAAAACAGTCTAGGAAGTTCCTGGAATGTGTGGAACAACTTCCTGACATAGCTGATGAGTGAACCAACTAAGGAAGATGTTCCGCTGTACCTGTTGTTTGCCAGCATAGAAGGACTTGTGAGTGATGTGATGGTTAGAAGATGTCTTGAGCATAGCAATCATAAAATGATAGTTCTCCATCCTGGGGAAGTAAGGAGGGGAGTTAACAGAAATGTCACTTTGGACTTCTGGAAGAAAGACTTTGGTCTGTTTAGGAGCCTGGTTGACAGAGTCCCTTGGGAGGCAGTCCAGAAGGGCAAAGGAGTTCAGGAAGGCTGGATGTTCTTCAAGAAGAAAATCTTAAAAGGTGCAGGAGCAAGCCATCCCCATGTGCTGAAAGACAAGCCAGTGGGGAAAAAGACTGGCCTGGCTGAACAGAGAGCTTTGTCTGGAAGTCAGGAGAAAAAAAATAAGTTTATGACCTTTGGAAGAAGGGGCAGGCAACTCAGGAGGACTATAAAAGGGTAGTGAGGTTATGCAGGGAGAAAAATAGAAGGGACAAAACCCAACTAGAACTTAATCTGGCTACTGCCGTAAAAAACATTAAAAATGTTTCTATAATACATTAGCAACAAAAGGAGAGCTAAGGACAATCTCCATCCTTTATTGGATGTGCGGGGAAACATAGTGACAAAGGACGAGGAAAAGGCTGAGGTACTTAATGCCTTCTCTGCCTCAGTCTGTAATAATAAGACCAGTTGTTCTCTGGGTACCCATCCCCCTGAGCCAGAAGACAGAGACGGGGAGCAGAACAAAGCCCCCATAATCCCAGGGGAGATGGTTAGCAACCTGCTACACACCACTGAGACACACACAAGTCTATGTAGCTGGATGGGTTCCACCCGAGAGTACTGAGGCAGCTGACACAAGTGCTCGCCAAGCCACTTTCCATCATCCGTCAGCCGTCTTGGCTAACTGAGAAGGTGCCAGCTGACTGGTACCAGTTGACTTGAGTGCACCCTCAGTAAGTTTCCAAACACCAAACTTGGGGAGAGCGTTGATCTGCTTGAGGGTTGGTAGGTTCTACAGAGGGATCTGGACAGGCTGGACCGATGGGTCAAGGCCAATTGTATGAGGTTCAATAAGGCCAAGTGCCGGGTCCTGCATTTTGATCACAACAACCCCAGGCAGTGGTAGAGGCTTGGGGAAGAGTGGCTGAAAAGCTGCCCAGTGGATAACAATCTGGGCGTTTCGGTCAACGGCTGGCTGGATATGAGCCAGCAGTGTGCCCAGGTGGCCAAGAAGGCCAACAGCATCCTGGCTTGTATCAGGAATAGTGTTGCCAGCAGGACTAGAGAAATTATTTTCCCCCTGTATTCAGCATTAGTGATACTTCACCTTGAGTATTGTGATCAGTTTTGGGCCCCTTACCACAAAAAAAAAAGATGTTGAGTTCTGGAGGGTGTCCAGAGAAGGGCAATGAAGCTGATGAGGGATCTGGAGAACAAGACTTATGAGTGGCTGAGGGACCTGAGGTTGTTTGGCCTAGAGAAAAAGAGGCTGAGGGGAGACATTGCTCTCTACAACTACCTGAAAAGATGTTGCAAGGTGGGGATTGGTATCTTTTCTCAAGTAACAAGTGACAGGGCAAGAGGAAATGGCCTCAAGTCATGCCAGGGCAGGTTTCAGATGGATATCAGGAAAAAATTCTTCACTGAAAGGGCTGCCAAGCATTGGAACAGGCTGCTAAGGCAAGCAATTGAGTGACTACCCCTGGGGGTATTTAAAAGATGTGCAGATGCGGTGTTTAGGGACCTGGTTTAATAGTGGACTTGGTAGTGTAAGGTTTACTGTTGATCTTAAAGGTCTTTTACAACTTAATTGATACTTTGATTCTATGACCTTGGAAAACTTAAAGTTCATATCGTTTGAATATACTTCATTAAGTGCTTGAGTACTTCATTAAGACACTTAACTCCAGTGTCCCCATCACTTAAACTGAGGCTGGTAGTAAATACAGAGGAGAAATAATGAGAACGGTCATGGGGGATGAAGCAGGAAAGTTCTAATCTCATAGGCTTTGTGAAACATTACACCATCCTGCAGTGACATACCTGTACAATCTAACAGCTATTGTCATTATTCTGTTTGGATAAAGAATTGGCTCCACTTTTTCTTTGGATATGCCTGAATAAATCAATGGAAGTTCTGATACAGTCATAAATGGTGGGCAAAATGCTATCTTCAAAAGACTTAACCAGGGATCAGCTAGAGTTTTCATCTTTGTAAAGAGAGATAGAACAATAGATTAATTTCTGGAGCTAACTCACCAAAAACACTGATGTATAATTTCTCCGTCAATCTTGGTTAATAGGTACTGCTAAAATTTCAGTTCCATAAAAAATGCTTGCTATCTTCCACTGCTATTAATATTTCTAATTTGTGCAGGACTTAAGGGATAAATACATTTTTGTAGTCAGCAATTTCCTTAAACTCTTTTGTATCGGTGTTCAGAAATAATTAGCACTCCCTAATGGAGGAAGAGTAATTATTTGACTTTTTAACAGTTGTGCTGTGAATCATTCTCAGAGACCTTGGATTTGGAGGCCTGTTAATTTCCAACTCTCTATTTAATCCTCCAAGCTAAACTGAAAACATACCTTTTGTATTTTCTATTTTTTCCTTTCTTTTGCAATAAATATTATCATGGATATACAGGTCTCACAAGTGAAACAGAAAACCAAAAAAAGTTGTTAATGTAATTATTTATGTTTTAGAACGTATACAGCTATTAAACTATATTAAAATCCTGTAGGCCATCCCTCAAAAAGAGGGACCTGAATCTAACTTAAATACCACCTTCAGGCAATACTAGTATAGATTTCAACAACCGTTGAAATACCACTCCAGTCACCAAATTAACCCCGTTCTTGGATGTAAATACACAACAACTTTTTGTTAGCATGGCCCACTTTCAGAACAAGTATTTAGAATGATTATTAGCATCTGATTGATGTAGGAAAAATCTTATTTTAACTGACGCTGAAGTATGTAAGCTCTTTTCCTGCACAGCACAGTGCTCTGTCCAGTGCTAAAGTTATGCTTTCATCTGGTTATCTTTCAAGGCAACCTGGGTGGTCAAAAAAACACTTGACATCTTGATGCACTTCAGCAGTTTTACATATACACAAACTTTGTAGAAAAATAAATTTGTCATTCGTCACCACATATGTTGATCTGAGGAGTGAGGTTCCTGTGGCTATAGCTCCCGTGCTGCTCAGCTTTTTCTCACTCTCTCTCCCTCCCTCTGCCTCCTCCTTCTTTCTCCCTTTTCCCTCTTTCACTTTTTCCAATTAAACAAATTGTTTCCTCAGAAACACAGAATTTCATAAAACAACTGTGAGGGACTTGCTCTGTGGAACATGCTAATCATTTGCACTAGCTACAAACTCACGTCAAAAAAAGTCTTTGTGCTGACTTCTTACATGGGGCCAAATATTTAAAATATCTAATCTGTTATCGCTGTTCAGCAGGCAGTCTTGGCAACTGTGATCTATTCTGCTTTGCTTTGGTGAATGTGATAAAGAGCAAGAAACAGCTGGTTTAAGAAAGCCTTAGAAACATCTCTTAGTTTATAAAGACAATAATAATATTTTCATATTTGAATGGGTTGAGATACATGTTAAACCACAGTAAAGGGAAAAAGTAAGTAAATTCAAAATGTTTTCTCAAGTCAATGAAAGAACGCTGCAAAAAATCCCCACACTCTTGGGATTTCAGAGAAAACAAGTACACACTGTACAGACGCAATTGAATAACCCTCCTCCAAATCTCATCTACTTCAAACTATCCCCTTTAGTTAAATATGTTTATATTCTATTACAAAGCTGTGTTCATATGTCAAATATAACTATTCACAAATTCATTTTTCATATCATTATCAACTCTTTTTTCCAGTCTGTGTTGCTAGTAAAAAAAAATAATCTTAACCAGTTTAATTATTTTCTCCTGTGTGGTATTATTTATAAGTAGTGTTTGGACAGGGAAAAAAGCATAGTTTAAAAATGACAGTCTTAAACATATAAATAATTTACTATTGAGAATACCAAAGATGTTATTTAATATAATAGTGTATTAAGACAATATTTCTAAAAGAACCATCTTCTGTGGTTATTTTGTTGATATAGTTACAAGTGATAGCACACATTTGGTGACTGCCTTAGACAAGGCAGGTCAAATTCTGGTTTTGGTTATGTCCAGCTAACTCTACTGACTATGCTGAGGAAGTGTTAGGTTAGTTAAGAATTTGGTTGTTGATAGCATGTTGGAAGTGATTCAAAGAGCACAGAAGTCTATCAAATAGTTCCCTTTGAGTTCAATCAGCTCTAAACATGGTGGAAAAAACATCAGTTTCTAGGGTAACAAAACCAGAAAACACACTTTACTCTTTTTTATTACCACAAATAGCCAGCATCCTTTATTACTTGCATTTTAAAGCTATCTATGATTTAGAATGGCCTTTTGGATGGCCAAATACTTATTTACATTATTAGAATGAACATGGTGCTATTTCAGCAAAGGTAATCATTTCACGTGCCTTTGACAACAAGGATTCTTGTGTTTCATGGAAAATTTAATAGGAGGCTGGCAAGAAAGCACTCAAAGTCTTTACCTCACTACATAAGATCTGCTGTGAAGACCCTAGATATTCCGTCTTAGCTTGGGCAAAATCCCCTGGATATCAATGGGGATTTTACCTAGTGAAGATCTATGACAGCTTAGACAATATCAACATTTCAACGCAGACATCCTTTAGCCCCGTATTTCGTTTTTGGTTTTACCTGGTATGTGACCTCTGCAAGTGTAATAGAATTCTTTACAATAGTCTTTGCACAGGTAAGGAAGAGTTAGTTCTCTTTCAGGTGTTTCCCCTTTCTCAGGTGAGTGGAATAGATTCTGAGCATGAGGTGAGCACTGTGCACATTTGATTTCCTCCAGTAGCTTCGCACATTCTGTGTTGTTGGTAGCAGAAAGTACCTGCAAGCCACAAACCAGAGACAAATACATGACCTGTTACCCCATCTTACACACAGAAAAAAAGATTGCATGATCTTATGTAATAAATAATGCTAGCAGAACCAACACAGTTAGTATAAATGCATCATGTTTCATGTCCCTGCTTCGGAAGTGCAAAAATTATTACTATACATTGTGCAATATGTATATTATTAGTTAGTACAGTGAGTTTTAAAGCACTTGCTTCTCTTTCTCAGATAAGAATAATAGTACTCAAGTTACTTTATGGACTCACGTCCGTAATCTCTTAATCACATAGAATCTCTGAACTAGAGAGATCATTTATATAAAGAGGAGCTACTGCAGCAGGCCTTCAACCCACTTCCCTTACAAGAAATACTTAAAAAAAACTATAAGGTGTTTTATTCAAGTATTTCAAGACTAAAAATTAAAATTCTACCATCAAAACACATCAGGAAAATCTTATCTAGGTATCTATTAAATGTCTTGAATGCTACCACAGTCCAGCTACTGAAACAACTGCTGGTTCAGCAGGTGCCTTGGATTTTTCATGCTTTAAATGCTGCTCTGCTCTTTCCTCTCTCTAATGCAAACTACTTGGAGGTGAGACAAGCTGTATGTTTTCAGACACGCCTTTTTATAAGTGCAAAAGTAGAATTTGTTCATAATATCTTGTTTGTCTCAATATTGAAACTGTAACTTTGTCCTGAAAAAAGAGCATAGTAATTGAAGAAGGACGAAAAGACGACAGATGATGTGTTTAAGTAAATGCAGGAGCCTAAGGAGTGTAATGTCATCAAATTGTGAAAATTAATGGAAAACAGCACAGTCGTCTTTATTAGTCTTTGAATGCAGTGCACTTTTTGTTAGTCTATTGTTAACCACATGAATTGTTTTTTGATCATTCATCCCAATGGTGGGTAGTGGGAAATAAGTTCTTAGTTGAGTGGGACTGAATCTGATCCAAGGCAAAAACAAAGCTCAGGTTCCTTCTGCTATTTGTTTAATGCAGTTATAAACAAAGACTGTAAGACAATTATATTAAGAAATATTAATGCAGTAAATATTTGTACTCTGTAAAATTTGTAAATATTTGTAAGTAGCATATTTGAAAATATTGGCACAGTTTTGCTACAGTTTATATCTCTGAGTTGATTTGTAAAAGGACTTTCCAATGTCATTCCCTTGCAACACAACGTTGAAGGGAATTATCAAAATTACTTTTGATAAAACAAGTTTTTCAATGCATGAAGACGCTTTATCTGTTTGAGTAAGCTGTCTCCTAGGTTGGCTGTCTTCTAGGATAGAAGTAGGATGCAGTACTTTGATAATACATTTCTGAACTCAGCTTTTCATTTATGGATCCTAGTTGCATAAACCTCACACAGTTGAGAGAGAGGCATTACCTGCTCTTTAAACAGATATGTATTCAAAATATTACACAATATATGGCCTGTACCGTTATAGAAAATTTCACTTAAAGGAATCTTAATTTGGAAGACAAACTCTTTCCCAGAAAATTTAGTCTTACCATACATATATTGTCAAAAGACCATCTGAAATGTGTGCTAAAGTTTAGCCGCAGAAGTTGGACCGCTGATTAGGAGAAGATAATTTGGCTTCTACCTTATTCTGGAAGAGCTGCCATTGGCTTCAAAAAGAATTCCTCCAGATTTGCCAGGACCATTGAACGCATTAAATGTTCTGTTCTTTAGACTATCTGTTCTCAGGCTATCCTTGGCTTCATAACACCTGCAATTAAGTAATGTGACTAACATCTGCCACATATGGTTTATTATCTCTCTTCAGATCTTTCTTGGGAATATAATTGTCTCACATCTTCTTTTAGAAAGGGTTTGTCTTTTTTTTTTTCTTTTTACCATCTTGAAGTCAGCAGTCTATTAACTGCATGTTGCATGTATGGCAAAAGGTTTGCACTGGTCCAGAATTCTTTGGGGAATTGTTTCCATAGTCCCAGCCCCTTTCCTCCTGAAAAGGGTTAGATTTTTAACTTTTTTTGTCTAGATTGCTCATTTGGGCCATAGCAGAACTGTTAACCTTTGTCTTCTTTCTTGAGTTTCAGATGTTGTTCTAGATATGGTAGATCTGGCAGAAAAAGCCTTGAAGACAAGAACTAAAAATATAATGATAACTACAATGACCTATAACCAAAATAAATAATAACTAAAACTTTGAACTTGACAATACCGCCTAGGATTGCAATCCAGGTAGTAGAGAACAGACTTTATATGCTTGCAGTGATCCATACTGCTGAAGCAATCTTCTGCATTAGCTGTATTTTCTTAAGGGATGGTGATATCCTGACCTTAGTACCTTGAGCTGTTGTGGTTCTGATGGGAAGTGGCTTGTATAATTCAGTCAAGTCATTGTCTGCCAAATAGAAGAATGTCAGAAGCCAAGAGGGGATGACTGAAAGCACTAGCCATAAATACTACTTTTTAAGAACATTATGTCAGAAGAAGCTTGGAGCTCTCCTAAAGTAAGGATGAAATGACCTATTTTTGTGTTCTCACCAAAGGAAAGAAGGAAAGTGCACCATGATTACAGACTCTTCAAAGTACTTGCTTATATTCAGTAGTATCACCTGCTTTGCTAAAATCTGGGATTTTTAATCAGAGAGTTGATCTCGGGCAATAGCCCTTCTTGTGGTAGCAGTATCACAGTGTGTTTAGAAGTACAAGTAAACATGAGGTATTTCTAGGTAAATATTCAGAGTGTTTATTGAAGTCCAGTGATGCAGATAGAAAACTGTACTTCTACCGAAAGACTCCAGAATGCATTGTGAATAGGGGGAAAAAAAAAATAAATTACAGGATAGCAAAGCTAATTTACTGTTTCTTGTGGAAAACGTAATTGATGTTGCCTAGTGATACAGGAGAAGTAATGCTTGCCAACATTTCAGTCCTCAAAGTTAAGACAAAAGGATCCTAATCCCCCTGAGCAGCTGCTATCCAGGAATTAACCACAGGAATTCACCCCCTCATGTCATTTCTGGAATGAATCTTGGTCATATAATAGCTAATCGGAAGATTAAGGAATGAGAGTCAATCAATTATCTGAAAATCAAGTACAATGTTATTTAACTTTTAGAATGCTCAAGGAAAACAGGGTGGTAACATTTGCTCTGTGTGAGGTCTGATGTATAACTCTGTCCTGGCTGGGAGATAGGACAACCATTCTATTCCGAATTTCAGTAAATGGATAAAATATTTATACTGGAGTATATTGAGCCAGTTTTAAGCAAAAGCTGAAAAACTTATTTGAATGAAGCTTTTTCTATTGGATGTCTACTTTGAAAATGACCTTAAAGTTGACAATGGCTTTGGTCTTTTGAAGAAATGTAAACTAATTTCCTGCTTCAATTTTTAAAGTCGTATGTGAAACCATCAAACTGCAGTGGTTTAAACTAACTGTGCTCTGGAAAATATGTAAAACTTCCAAACATTTATTGCAACATACTTAATAATGATTGTGCCTGCTGCTGACTAATTTACAACATCTGTAAGATCATCCTTTAATCTCTAGCCACATGAAAGTACAATGGGTAGACTAAAGGTAAGATAAATCCTGGAATGCACAGGAAAGCATACTAAATTGGTTTATCAACAAAAAGAATAGTGAAAAGAAAAAGAAACAGAAGATGACACAAGAGACACAAACTCTTTATGTTGAGTATTGTCATCTGTTTTGTGTAGTCTGTCATATCTAGTTTGAGAATGGCAGTATAATTTTGATGTTAACAGAAAAAAAAATGCAGGGAAATCAGTAATTGCATTAAGCTGTATTTGGTGCACAAGCATTTATGTCTAGAAATCATATGCTTACGAGATTGTTCAGCTGTTGGGTTGAACATATGCTTCTTCTGTATTATAGTGCTGGATTATGTAATTAAAGAGTTCAGTTTCAATTTTAGGGTAATATGTAAATAGATCATTGTACTAAGGCAGCTGTTAAAGGGACCCCAAGATGAGTTATTTGTTTAGTTGGATGTGTTCAACAATAGCCTTTGTTCGTGAAAGAGCCAGAGCAAACAAATGATTGTAAAAGGGCACACTTGAAAACAATTACTTTTCACCCATTCCTTGACAGCCTTGGCTGTGAAACCATCCAAGGTAGAGAGGACTTCTTTCCCTGTCAGGCTGTAAGCAAACTTTTAGAAAAACTGGTATTATAAAGTTTGATTGGGACATAGTAGCCCTTTATAAACAAGGAGATATTGTGGAAAACTAGAAGACAAAGAGTTAAATGTCAACAAGATGCAAAAATCTTACTTGAGCCAGTGCAATGCTGTATCTGCTCGTTATAGTAGCTCCATTTCTGTTTCCAAAACCACAGGCAATGGTGGTGTTTTCATCAGAAACACAGATCAATAATTTGGTCAAAAACTTTCAAAGACCTGGCATCTTAACCAAGAATCTCTTATGAAAATGACAACTGAGCATGCTCAATTCCTTTTTTTTTTTTTTTTCCCCCAAAAAGCTAGTGTTCAGATTTCTGTTAATGTCATAGCCACTCCATCATGTAGATATATGATGAAGTTAAAAAACAAGCTGGTTTAGGAACCGTAGTAGAATGCAGTTTAAATAATGTGCTTTTAGAAAAGTTCCCTTTAAATGTATTCCATAATAGTTTACCATGTCTTTTATGGAATGACCACCTCCTTCTGTCAAGTATAAATGACACATATTTGGACACTTTTTCTAAACATATATCGATATGATAAAGGAGGTTTCATAAATCTTTGATGAAAACCAGCCTGGTTTAAAAACGCTGTAAAATAATATTCCTTAAGAAGTGTAGTTTTTGTCTAAAAAAGACCAGGTTCAGCAGCTCAGAAATAGTTACTGTGGTAGTTAGTATGGTCAATTCCTCACATTGGTATCAGGTTTTTACCACCGTTAGTAAAAGGAAAAACAAAACAAAACAAAGGGAATTGAAAGATATTTTCAAGGAATAGTAAGAAGAGAATAAACCCTTCAACTGCCTGGCGACTGAAAAGTAACCAAAATTCAACTGCTAATTTACTGCATTCAGCCAATTACTACAAGAGTCTCCAAGCACTGAATAATTTCGGTAGCATATATGCCACCGAGACATTGCAAACAGGGTGAATTAAGGACATATTTTCCAGTCCTTATTCTTTTTTTATTATCCTCCCTCCCTCCCCCCCCTCA
>VZRU01003707.1:86340-112177 GCA_013398155.1 Pedionomus torquatus | reverse complement strand
AGGTTGCCCAGGGAGGTTGTGGATGACCCATCCCTGGAAGTATTTAAGGCCAGGCTGGATGGAGCTTTGAGCAACCTGCTCTAGTGGGAGGTGTCCCTGGCCAGGGCAGGGGGGTTGGAACACGATGATCTTCAAGGTCCTTTCCAACTCTAACCATTCTATAAAACATTTTTTTTTTTCCCCGAGTGTAAGGGTGGGCTGTTGTTGTAATAGACTCAGTTTGTCGGTGGTTGGGCATAGACTGAAACCACCAATGGTTTATGCACGTGATGCTGCAGAATGGTATTTTCAGATGTTCAGCATGAGTCCCACATTCCAGAAATGCCCACAGCCCAAAGCACCTGTGCTCTTGGGATTCATCTCCTCTTGGGTGCTCTTTGGTAACCCGGCCTTGTGCTTTTCTGATATTCTGTTCAGTGCAATGTGGGTGGCGAGGATCTCAAAGAAGGATGTGCTAGAGAAGGAGAGGAAACACAGACACAGCAACGCACAGCCTCGTGTGAGCGCAGCTCTCGTCCCTCCAGAGCCAACAGGGAGAACTCTGCACCCACAGCACAGTCAATTTGGGACCCAGATTACCTGCTAATGGCTGTGGTGAGTGACTGTAGCTCAGTCAGAGACTATTTCTGTCTCTGGCAGGTACTAAAGCGTGTCAGCTCCGGTGCCCTCATCCTCCTCGGAGTCTGGTGTGGGATGATGTATGAGTCTCTCAGGAAAAATCCGATTTCCAGAAGAATCATGTAATTTGCAGAGTGTATGGCAGAAGGATCCCTTAACTAAAGAATGGCTTGTTAAAAGCAGAACGTGCTTTGCTTTGGCAAAGTGGGTGCCGTCACGATGAAGTGGGTTTCCTGCTGTCTTTTCCTTCTATCTCCCACTTTAGGGATCCAACAGGTGTTTCTCCAAGGCGTGTGTATTTCCCATAATATTAGAATGAGGAGTTGTCATTTCTGACAGGTTGTGTATATAGATGATGGCTTTATTATGATAGAGCTGTATACATTGATTGATTGGTAAATCTGAGTCAAGTAAGGGAGCTCGTGAGAAGAGAGTCTCTGACTTGCAGAAATTCCATTAAATCACTGCCCTAAGGATGCGTTACCCGAGAAGGAGACGTGCAGTTAATAGATGTGACTGCTTGCGGGGAACACGGGGCTGCATAGAGACACTGCAGGGATTTAGAGCCCCTTCCCCTCCTGTTTGGGACTAATTCTGCCTGCTGAATTCAGGAGAGCCACTCTGAAGCTTCTCTCTCCCCCTTGTCAGAGGTGCCCGGTCCTTTGAAAGAGTTTGATGTTCAGAGCAGTATCCAGTTGTCTTGTTGCTGCTCCTGAACTAGCACAATGCTCACAAACACAGCTTCAATTCTGAAATTTGCCTCTAAGAATATCTTGCAGTATAGGCCTAATTTAAAGTCCCTGAAGACAAGGGAAAAATTCCTGCTGACCACTTCTTGCTCTTAATCAAGACCACGTTTATATAAATATTGCTTCAATGAATGTCTCTACTGGAGAGCTCATTATTTAAAATAATCCTGGGGACCAAGTCCAAACAGCTCGAAACATCAAAAACTAATGCAATAATTCAAGGAAACACTTTGCAGTATATTTTTCTTTATGTTTGTCTCACTCAGCTGACATTGACAAAGGAATTTCTCCTCCACACAACCCTTTTGCCCAATATTGTCATGGTTAATATGTGATTCATACATCCTAGCTTCTCCTTGCTGCTATGAGCCATGAAAGCTGTGGTGTAGATAAAGAGGGCATCACAGCAGCAGCAGCTGGAGATGTGATCTCAGCTTGGGTGAACTGTAGCTGCCGCTGCAGAGAGGTGGTTCTGTAGCTGAGAAGTTTCTCTCTCTGGATTTATGGGTTTTGATGGCCAAGGAGAGGAGAAGAGCAGAGTTATCCTTGATTCCACAGGAATGTTCCCGTGATGTGATGCTGTTCCCGTACTGTGGCTCTTCTGGTATTTGTGGGTATTTGCTTTTGGGATGCTCACTTGTCTTCCTCCTTATTCTCTTAGGGATAGGAGAATATCTCCTAGGGATTAGGTCCAACCTCAATGCACTGATCTGGGTGCAGGTCAGATCACCCTCTAGGTCTCTGCTGTAACCTTAGCTGATTTCTAACTTTGATTTCATGTGCAAAGGTAAGAGACAGACCCTCCCCTGGAGGAGAGAGACTGGAGGTTTGCCCTTACCCCCTTTTTCAGGAGTGAGCTGCAGATAAAGCATCTCCACCAGGGTCATGTAGAAGCTCTCGCAGTGGTGGGAGCTGAGGGCTCATTCCATGGCCATATTCCCTTGTAATGCAGGTGGTAACCTGGGAACAGAGACGGATCTCCAAGGTAACAGGGCATCCGTAATGCCTTCCTGTTCCTCTAAAGCAGGGCAGGCACCCTGTCTCCTCAGGAGAGGATCTCAGCAGATAGACAAAGGAAGGTCTGATTGACATCTATTTTATTTTAGGAGGTTGCATGTTGTGCTTCCAGACCCCCGTGTCTGTGACATTATTGATCTGGATGTCTTTAAGACAGTTTGGTTTATTTATTTAACGTGTCTAATCCGTAAAAGAACAAATCCCATCTAGAAATGGCAGGTTGTACTCAGAGCTGCCAGAGAGCTGAGAGTAGGCAACCAAATCTTGCAATGAGGTGATCAAAGATTTCATCAAAAATACAGAATGTTCAAGCTGTTCTGCCAGCTGGGAGACTTGTAGCAGGCTGGAATTCATGCTGCTTGAAATGCTGCAGCTTCCTTCCAAGCAAATAAAAGGACCCTATTGCCCAGCAACCTCCAAAATAGGCTTAGTCATTACAAATGGGCAAATATCCCGATAGGACCGGGAGCTCAGCCCTGTGAAGGGAAGGGTGGTGTTTTGAAAAGGTCTTCCAGGCGGGTTTACACGAGGAAAAAGCTTACAACTGGTAGCGTGTCCTGCGTGTCCTACCTCCCCATGTGCCGCTTCGGTTTTGTACTGGTTTTGTGTACGAGGGGTTCTCTGTGAGGATTAAGAATGTCCACAGAGGAAATCGGTGCGTAACGGCTATTGCACGTGGTGTTCTTGCAGCAGCTTCCTTCGCAGGCGCGTTTCTGGGACAGACGAGCCCTCAAAAGGCCAGGGATTCTCAGGTGAGGTTTTGGGGAGAAGCTGGATACTTGAGAAAGTCCCAGACCGTGCTTAATATTTTTAAAAACTACATCTTTGAAGTTGCTTAGGTGCTTAAAGGTGCAAGTGTAACTCCCATGGGATTTGTCGTAACACTTCAACATTTCATTCTGGTTGGAACACGGAGAGGTAGATGGATGGACCTGACAGAAGTTCACCCTTGATGTCCTTGCAAAACACAGGACGTCCAAACACACATCAAAATGTGGTCCTATTACTACTACTATTACTTTTACTATTACTATTACTTTTACCATTTACTATTACTATTACTTTTACTATTACTATTACTACTATTACTTAAGGGATCCATTACTAAATAATTTAAATGTTGGGGGGTTTATTTTGACGCTCAGTCTAACACAGCATAGATGTTTGAGACTTAATGTAATTTTTTTTTTCCCCTTGACTTTAATAACAAATAATAAATGTCAGGTATGGCCAGCATCTTGGCCCCAGGTTGGAAGGAAAGCTTCATCCTTCCTCAGTGTCTTCAGAATGGCTCACCTAGCCCTGATGCTCCTTCGCTGGGCTGACTGCTCCGGTTGGTCTTGTAAGTGTGTGTTTCCTCTGCAGATTTCAGCAGTAATAGTTTTTCCAATTGTTCCTATAAAATAAGCTATAAAATAGATTGTGTTTTTAATTGTTTAGCTTCATTCAGCAGACTAATCGTTGGACTTCAGGCATGTTACATTAAATACAGCTAAAGGTTTCATTACTCAATTTAATCTAATTAGTTAGAGACAATCATTTAATTTGGTTATGATTCTAATCTCTCATCAGGAAACTTCTCGCTGACAAAGTCCCTTGTTTCTGTTTGGAGAAAAGCTGCCAAGGAGTGAAGATGGCAGGAATATACTTCCCCATCCCACAGCTCCTGCTTGGTGAGTTGGACACCGTGAACGGCTGCCTTGGCCGTCCCACCTACCAGCCACGAGGCACTGCACCAGGAACACCCACTCCCCCGAACGCATCCCAGAATATTTAGGTCAGTTGAGAAACATGATCAATTAGCCAGGAAAAAAACACCCTGCCAAAGTCATTACTAAACTCCTGGCATTAAACTAGTATTGTTGCCTTGTTCTACATTTCTTGATGGTTTATGCCAACATATATGAATTTTTCACTGCTGTAGGAGACACGTGAAATCCAAATACTTAAGGGGAGATACTTTGTTTTATATATATTCTTATTCTGCCCATAGATGTTCCACAGCTACGAAATGGCTTAAGGCTTTCTAACAACAGAAACATCTGAAATACACCTAGTAGCTGGTTTAGCAGAATTCTGTTTTAAATTTAGAGTTGCAAGGACCGAGCAGCACTGAACGTTTGGGGACAACATTTGGGCTGCCTCTTTGGCAATGACTGGGCTGCCGGACTTCGTGATGCCCTTAAGAGCTACTAACTTCAATTCCCGTGAGTTGAAAGACATTGTTTTCCTCAGGTCTCTGGAATATCTGCAAAGAGAATGGAAATTTATCCAGAACTTCCCAAAGCTGTGGTTTTTCTCAGTAAGAATTTTTTCACATATTCTCTTTCCCTCTTCCTTTCTCTAGCTCTCATTTATAAATACATTTTAAAACTTCTTGGTGATGCAAAATTCAGACTCAAAAAGAATCAAAATTATCTCAGGCTCTAGACTTGAGCTTGCATCCAAGCTATTGATGGAAAACTTTCCCTTCTTAAATATTTATTTTTCTTCTTGGGGGTCTCTTGATGCCCTCTGGTTTGTCAGAGAAGCACCGAGAAGCTAATCCTGGTTGCTGTATGATTTGCAAAAGTGGAGTGGAGGCCCCTTCCATCCTTCAAAAAGAGAAGAGCTATCCTTTTCCCTCGAGGCCTCATGAGGTGGGTGCTCCCTTCCCGACACACAGAGCTTCTACCTCAGAACTGCAATGGAAGCAAAAATGACTTTAGCCCAGTAGAATATTTATTGCGTCTCTTCCTCCTTTAATTTGGCAAAGGAGCTGAGATTTGTCCTCCTCTTGAGAATGTGGAGTATTAATTAACTGAAGACGGGCTGAGAAATGGATGGCTCTCCTAAGTGTTTTTCTTATACTTTATTATCATTCTAGGCTTTTAAAACAATGGCTGTGCCAAAGAAAAGATTAGAGTGAGGCAGAGACAGGTTTTTTCAACTAAAAACTATAGAAAAAAATATCAATATGCAGTATATACAATCAGAACAGGAAACAAATTAAGGTATATTTATTTGAGTAAGAGGTAATTGTGACTTGAATAGATTGCTTTTATCTAATGTATTTATTGCTACATAAATATAAAGATGTATGGGACTCTATTGATTGTGTATATAGAGAAAGTAAATACTATGTACTTCTACATGTAATTTATGTATCTCCATCTATAGGCACAGATATAGATGCTGTACCTACTGCATCTTTATTCCTAAATACAGAAAAGAGAGAGACTCAGAGCAAAAAGGATTTCTCATCCTATCAATCACTGTCCTACTCCCCTCCAGCATTTTTTGTTTTATCACTTAGAATCGTAGTACCTGGAGTGCAGAGCTCTGAGCTACAATGTGCGTATGGAAAACAGAGATGTGAGCATCTGTTCATCAGAACCTTCCCCAGCTGCCTCGCAGAGTTCAGGCTTACGTCTTTCTCTCTGAGGTGGTGGCTTTTGGCTCGCTCTGTCTCCGTCCGGCAGAAGAGCTCGGGGACCCAACGCTGACGTAGGGGTGACCGGTCGGGTCGGCTGAGGCAGGGCGGGTTGGGGAGGTACCAGGTGTAGCATCGTCACAACCATCACCACATCCCCATCACCACAGGGGTTTCTGCAGACTTGAAAAGCCTCATTCAGTTACAGGGCATAGTCATCAATAAGTACAGATGTATTTGCCAAATGAGGCTAAGACACAGGTTCCACTTCTTCCTCAAGTCGGCCATCAAAGCTGCCAGGGTGAAAACAAGCCTTCTCTCCTTGTAGGCTCAGTAGATGAGTTGCTACAAAAGCCAGGCCTTTTTCCTCTTTGTTCTGTATTTATTTAGAAGGACAGGAACAAAATCTTAGGCTTGGTTTCTCATGCCAGAAGCTCCTTCAGATCCAACCACAAGATTAAGGCTGCCTTACACATCTTACAATCTTTGCCTTAGAAAACGAAGCTACAGCATGTTGTATCCTAACCATGGTGCAAAATAGTTATTTGGCTAAAAGGCCCCGGGTTCCCTCGTGGTTGAGGTGCGTAGGTGAGTGTCAGAGTGGGTGCAGTCTCCCTGCGGAGGCTGTAGCAAAGCCCACATGGACTGCATCTCCCGTGGGTTTAAATGTCGCTGTTGGCATTTCCCACCCAACAAACCAGGCCAGTTGTGCCCATCACCTCTCTCACAGAGCAGGGAATTAAGCAGGCCTTCGAGAACCAGACCCACACAGAGGTAAACATCGCTTCAATTTGCAAGAACGAGCATTTGCGAGGGTCAGAGCGGGTGCCAAGGACTTCTAGTCTTTCCCATGGAAAAATTTAGGTTTTCCAGTAATGCTGTAATTATCACCCTGTCATGTCACAAAGCAAACAGGTTGGCAAACCTAGGTACCGAACTAAATAATCTGTGGCACAATCTAAACACATAATGGTAATTAAATCTGACAACTTAATAAGATACTGAAATTCAAATGTACGGTAGTAATCTACAATTAAGTAATCTTTTGTAATAGCACCCTGCCAGCGTGTAAGATTTCAGGTAGAGGGCTGTGTACTGTTTCGTAGCAAAAATATTGACAGAAGGAAAAGTTATCCAGGCAGTGCTCAAACGTGCCTTCAGATCAGCCGTGCCGTCCGTGGAAGGGTGCAATGCAGGCAGGGATTCATTTCGGGCATTCCCTTGCCTTCCTGTACTTGGGAAGGACGTTTTCTGTGGTTTTGAGGGATTGTGATGCCTGACATCTCTAATGAGGTTTTTGGCAGCCTGTCACCCAGCCTCAGAGGTGGTTAATTAGAGCCACGATCTATCTAGGACCCCGCAAGGGTCTCTGACCTCCAGCATTCATGTGCTTGTCCGAGCAAAGAAAATCCTTGTACAGTATCTGAACTGGAATGGAGTGGAACTGGAAATTCCATTTCTAGAAAATCTTTAGTGGGGTTTGGGCTTTGATACTACCTTGTGCAATATATTGTATTATTAATACTCCGTTACCCAGATGCTGTGCTAGGTAGCAAAGGAAAAATAGACATAAAGCTGAGGGAGACAAGGCTGGATGTGATCAAAACACAGAAAACAGACTTCAACTTGGTACTGATTCTACTAAATCAGCTAACTGGTGAGAACTGGGAGGAAATAAGGACGCATGCTTCTAGGAACTTCTGGATTTCTCTTTTAAGTCTTTTTGGTTGCCAGGTTTTAAAAAAAAAAAAAAAATGGTATATGCTTTTGCTTTCATTCCTCCAGCACATGTCCCATCTATTTATGTACAGCCTTCTTGAAGGGGAAGGAAAAAACATCCATCCCCCCCTCCCCAAAAGCCCTCTGAGCGCAAACTGGCTTAGCAGGGGCTTTGCGCCAAACAGCACCGTGCCCAGCACCGCTGCTCCACGGAGGGTAATTATATTTTAGTTATGATGTCAATAAGCAGCTCCCGGGAGAGCTTTTCTTTTTTAATCCTTTGAAGCTCCGAGTGAACAAAGTGAGCCTTGGAACAGCAAACCGAGGCAAGAAACTTTCTAAATATAGGAAGCGCTTTGGGATTTTTTGCATGACAATGCCACTACTTTTAGACGTAGGTGTGAGATTTCCTGCATTTGTCTGTCTGACCCATTGTGCCTCAGTTTCTTTCCTCGTCTTTCTCCCCGCCTTTCTGGTTCTACAGACTTCCCTCTCTCCTCGTGCTGTTATTGACTGTTTCTACAGATGCTGTTTTCGGAGCGAGAGCCCTGGGGAATCAATCACAGCCACGTTATAAAAGGATCCCCATCACTACAAAGCTGAGCAAGTTATTCTTCAGGAACAAATTTCACAGAAGCAATATGCATGCTGCATTATTTATTTACCCCGGGCCCTTTTTAGAATTCACAGGCAGAAAGCGACAAGCACTACATGTCCAAGGAACATTAAAAGGTTTGACTTCGATGTTAATTCACTGGCTTTGAAGGAGTCGGGATGGTTTATCAAGAGAATAAATATAACGAAGTGTTACAAAGGTCTCTGTGTGTAGCAAAACTCCAAAGCATCTATTTAGGAGACAGATAATGTCCTTGGGTTTTTCTCTGCTGGACTGCAGCTCGGCAGAGCTGAGTTCTCGCCAGGTGGCCTGCATTCCTGCCAAGAGGTAGATAAACCAGAAACGTATTTGCCTGGTTCACCCTTATTTTCAGTGGAGAAAGAGGCATCACCAAAGGTGGTTCTGCCTGGCTGAAATCTAAATTTCCCTCTTGCCATCTTTCCTCTCCCTGATTTTTAAAAAAGCACCGAGGGACACTGTGCTCGGTTTTCATCCCGCAACGAAATGGGGTGAATCAAGACCTAATTCTCGATGTTGCACCCCTGCCCTTTCTGGAGCACAGGCGATGCCTCCCTCCTCTTCTGGATGACGGGGGGGTATTTGCAGGCTCCTCGTTTGTACAAGTTGCTGTGAAAGAACAGAGCCTGTTCCATCCCCCCTCTGCACAACAAGACCCTGCACCCACCAAGGAGGACGTGGAGGACAGACCTTCTGCTCCCTGAGCAACTCCTCATCCCACAAGGAGGGCTCAGCCTGTCCAGCCTGTGTCTGTGCCTCAAGTAACCCGTGGAGTGCTCGCATGCTACTCTTGGCTATCTTTGTCGTCTTCTCCTGATGCTTACAAACTGGATCCATTAATTAGGACACTAATTAACTATTTCTAGTGACATGGCAGCTGGTGTGGCTGCCAGTCCCAAGGCACAGGAACGTGTAGCTGCATTTAAAGTGCTCACACAAGAAGGTACCCATGGCATTAGCCTAGTGTGTTGCTGGGCATCACCACTGACCCCTCACTCAGGCTTCTTTTTTTCTCTTTTTTTTGTCTTTTTGATGGAAAAAATTGTAACTGCTGTGTGGACTCAGCACACACGGGGTTCTTGCTTTCCAGTCCTCACCAGTTTTCCAGCTGGCACGGGGCTGGTGAGCCTGTCGCAGGCACTGGCAGTACCTTCTTCATATGGAGCTCTGCTGTACTGCTTGGTCAGAGCTGGCACCCGATGAGTTGTGTCCCAGTAGCAATTAAGCACCTCAATGGGCTGTTCAGTCCTGTGGCTGAAACACCGAGGAGCTACTGGAAAAAAAGAAAAGAAAAGAAAAAAATTTTAAAAAAATAGTCCAATCTAATGATAAGATAATGATGCCTCCTTCTGAGTCGATCCAGAACTCTTGAATTTCCCAGTGATACTTGGATATCTTACGCTGTGGTTTAGGCTTTTATTTCTCCTGTGTCCAAAAGTCTCAGAAATGTTTTGAGCTGGCTACTAGGCCCAGCTCCTCGGAGAAGATGCTGTGCAGTCAAGCTAACGTCTTCAGACAGGCATTGCACCCCTGTGATTTCCCTCCAGGATGTGGTGTGTCAGTGGAGGGGAAAACATCTGCAATCTGTTGACATGACTTGGATTTTAGTCATGTCAGATCTTTGACAAAATAATGAATCGAGCCCAGTCCCTAAGCACATGGATGCCTGCCCCTGCTGCAGTCTTGAGCAGCACAGAAATATGTTCAGAGTTACAGGGATGGGCTAGGAAGCAAAATAACCCCACGAATTTAAAACCTGGAAGCACAAAACAGCTAAACAAAACCAGCTGGAGCTTTCTTGTGATTGAATAACCTTCTTCTAAGTCCCTCTGGTAGACCTTGAGCTAGACAAATGCTCGCTTTTGTGCCTATCTCTAAAAACAAGCCGAGAGGGGTAATACTGATGTGCCGTAAGTTGCAAGGGCTTTGATCATGCCAGGCAATTTCTTACTTCACCGAGTGTTGACCGAGGGCCATCTGTGTCATCCAGCAGTAGGGTACACACTGTTGCTGCTCAAAACCTGCATAGTTATATAAAAGAGAAAGAGAACAGTGAGGAGAAATAAAGTGGATCCCTTCTTGTGGCTGCGAGAGGGCACTGTTCATGCCCAGCCTGTGCGCGGCAGGCAGTGGGTACTGATTAATGCCAGAGTCAGGGCCAGCTCCACCATCCAGGGTGGGTGAAATATCTGTGCTGAGAATTCATGGCTGAAGGATGACACCAACTCTGCAAGACAACAGGAGGCATTAATAGTATTGTGATTCTGGCTGGTTTTAGTCATCTTTAAAAATGATGCACTCAAATGCTTCCTGACCCAAGGGGACGTAATAGAAATCAGTCATTACTCACACAGAGTTAGTTGTGCTCGCTCTCTGTTTTTTAATGGGAAGATATGGGTTCTTGATCTCAATTCCTTTCAGCCTCCTGCTGTGCTGCTGTCATTCATCAGCATTCTTACTGGGACTGCTGGAGTGCCAGGACATACCTGGCGTGTTCAGCGGCACAGCAGGGCCCTCCTGCCTGGGTGTACTCAGACAGTTCCCTGGAAACAGAGAAGAAAGTTAAGGAGGAATCACTTTCAGAATTCAGGACTATCTCAGCCAGTGAGAATGAGGTCGAGAAACTAGTGAAGATCCCTGCAAAGTAGGACAGCTGTAAAAAGGATGTTGTAACCCCAATTTAAGCCAACAGAAGTAGTAATTATATTTCTCTTAAGTCAGGAAAATGAGGGGAAAAAATTAGATTATTCCTTTCTCTTTCAAAGCAGGTAAATAAAGTAGGATTTGGTATCTTAAAACTTAGTTCTAGGATTCCGTGGCTTTTCTCTGCCATTGCACAATCAGCAGCATGGAATATTTTGTTCCTCTTTTTGTTACTAATGCTTCGTGCTGTGGCTAGTGCTGGGCACAGGATGGCAAACTGACTTTATTAACTTTTGTTCCTGATTCTGGATGGCTCGTGGCTGTTGCTGAGATGATTCTTCTCTCTTCTCTGCTTTTTCAGTACAGTCTTCAAGTGCCCAGTTCATGAATCTGGCTCCCAGTGGCAGTTCTGAGATTCCAGAGCAAGATCAGCTTTCCACTGCTGGTGACTCCACAGGAGCTGTCTTAGAGAGCTTCTTGAATTCTCTTTGGTCCATACACTCAACGACACGTGTCTCCATATGTGCTACCAGCAGCAACTTTCTCTGGTGTTGAAATACACACAGAATTCTTTGAAGAAACTTTTAGAATGTTTTCCCAAGTTCCTCCTGTTCTCAGCTCCAAAATACTGACAGGCTACGAATAATGTTTAAAGCTGGCCTGATTTATTTGCTGTTTGCAAACACGATGTGCTCCTCCTCTTTTTTCTGGAAGGCCCTTTCTCCCTCTTCACCCCGATTCCCCATCCTGCAGCCCAGTTCCCCATGCCTTGCTCTTGGCCGAGGGGATAGTGCTTGGGTGGCAGTTTTACAGAAACTGAATAAATACAAAACAAATCTCCCCGAGGGATAAGCAGTCCAAAATAAGTGTGTCAAGTCCAGTTACGCTTTTCTGAGAAGGCTTCAGTGTTAGGGAAAGTATTATATTGCTGCTACTCACTGATATGTCAATCAGCCAGATGGTAATTAATGACTGCTAGTGTCAAGTGTAAAAGTAACTCAAGACATAGCATGACCTGTCTTAAAGGATAAAATTTCACTCAAGCGTAAGATTCCAAGTCTGTCCAGGAATGATCAGCACTCAACTCTGCGCTCAAGGAGAGGGGCACCTTGGGCTGGATTCGGTCATTCTGTACATACGGTGAAAGAGGAGAGAAACACGATACTGCTTTGCAGTTGCAGTTTTGGGGAAAAGATGTGTCACCTGGAGAAGAGACAGGAAAGGGAGCCTTCAGCAATCCAGTGTCACCTCCTTTTGCTATCGTGAGTATCTGTTGAAATTTCTCAAGCCCCTGGGAGCAGGACTGCTCTTTTAGCTTGCAGGGAGAGGGGCAGACCGTGGTCTGTACAGTGAACTGTTACCCCCTGGAAGCCTGAAGCAGAACTGAGTTTTGGGGTCTTAGTAGGCAGAAAACAATTCAACAAGCATGAGCATCATGGGTCAGGTACTCTGAGCCCTGAATTCCCTTCCTCATTCAGCTGTGGCTTCCTAAGCTATACTGGACCAGTTTGAAAAGCTTAATAGCAACTGGGAGTCAGTGGGACCAGGCAATGGTTGGTGATGGGAGAAGGTTTCCAGCCTTGTCTTTTCGTGCCAAGGTGTTCCCAGGAGACCTGCTTGGCTGAAGCTCTAACCAGACATCAGCTGGGCAAGAAGGTAGCATCTCGTGGGCACATTACAGAAGTGTTGCTCCTCTAAAGGCAGCTTCAAGACCCATCCTAAATGCAGCGTGTTGTTTCCCGAGTACTCACACACACATGCACACCTCTATAGTTTCCCCGCCTTTCAAATTCCTGCAGTGTAACTCAGCAAGGAAGTACAGAATGAGGGTGACATGCAAATCCTATTAATTCATCCAAGTATGGAAATGCAATCCTTTTGATGTCAAAAAGTACAGCGATGATATGTTAAAGAGCTCAGCGCGCTCCTGTTAAATATGTAAAGTGCAGATTCCCCCAAAGCTGTATCGCTCCTGGATAACCCTGGACTATAGCTCCTTGCTTTAAAAGCCTGAGAATTACTCTAACAGCATTATACCCGTCTGCCCGACAATATGGCCAGATGTTCTTAAGCGGATTTGAGTTCAGTGTGGATTTAGTAACCGCGTTCCTTCTATGCAGCTCGTTTAGTTTCTTTACTCAGGCAAATGCAGGTGACAGATCCCACAAAGTGGCTCAATGTAGGAAAGCTTTTTGAGAAAGGGTGGAGAGTAACTTACTTCATGGGCTGTGGGTAGTGGAAACGCTTCTAGGTCTCCTTTCCTTTTTGCCAAATATTATGATCCTAGAAATGATGAACAGTGATGATACTTGGCTAAAAAAAAGTGATTTGATATTGGGCTGAATTGTCTGCTTTCATACTTTGAGATAAGAGTGGGTTTGTGTCCTTTATGGCAGGAGGGCTCCTTTGGAACCTTTTGCTGCAGAGCTTTAGACTCGTTTGGGATACTCTGCTTTAGGTTCTACTGCCTGATGGAGGAGCCCAATCTATGCAAGAATAGGCAAGTATACTTTATCTCAAATTCTACCATAAATCAAAAGATAATAGTTATGACTTTGAAGGTAGGCATCTGTTATCAGCAACCTGAATTACTTATTTTTATCTTGGTTTTAGGCATTCTTCTGGGCAGCTGAGGCCATCTGAGGCAAAGTGCTGTGTGGTCTGGACATGGTGCTGGCTGGCGCTCATACGAGATTCCCTTATGTTCACTTAAGATATGATTTATCTCTACAAGTGATCCTTCTTCATTAGGGAGCTGCTGGAGCATGAAGTGAGCAATGCTGCTGAGGGCAGGGATTTCGGAGTTTGCAGTCAGAGAGAACCTTCTCATCTAACCTGTTCTACTCACTGATTCTTTCCATTTCAAGATTTCAGTGATTGCTTGAGCTTCAGATCTCCTAGAGAGACATTTAGTCTTGATTTAAAGATTTTGAGCAATCAGAAAAGCATCACATTTTTCAGCAGTTGTTCAGAGACTAATTAGCTTCCTTTAAAATATACGTATCCCGTTCCTGAATAAAGTGTATGTTGTCTCATCCTTCCAAAGAGTTCCACACACGCAATCAGTCATTGCAAAAAAGACCCTACAGCTTTCTTGCTGTCCCAGACACCATTTTGAAGGCCTCACAAAGCAGTTGGANCTCCCTGACCAAGAGTCCCTCTCCAGCTCTTCCGGAGCTCCCTTCAGATCCTGGAAGGCTGCTCCAAGCTCTCCCCGCAGCCTTCTCTTCTCCAGGCTGAACAGCCCCAGCTCCCTCAGCCTGTCCTCACAGCAGAGGGGCTCCAGCCCTCTGAGCATCTTTGCGGCCCTCCGTTGGACCCGTTCCACCAGGTCCATGTCCTTTCTCTGTTGAGGACTCCAGAGCTGGACACAGGACTCCAGGTGGGGTCTCACGAGCACATGCTACTGCTTTCCTAGGTTTGTGCAGTTTCGGGTCGCTCCATTCACCATTGCAACAGCTGATGCCCTATGGTGTGGGACAGAAGGCAGTCACCAAGACAGAAAACAGGTAACACAGACATCCTCATGCCAGAATTACAGAGATAGCGAAATGCCCTACAAATAAAAAATTACACAAGTCATTAAGACTCCAACGGTAAATTGTCCATGTTCTTATTTGTTAGGGGTGGCAGTTTGAGTTTTGCTCAAACATGAGGTTATTACTGAAAAATAGTATTATTCAGTTTTAACAACAAACATATTGGAGAGTAAAATGCTCTCTCTGCAAGGAAAAGGGGAAAAACCTGATTTTGTCCTGTGCACTGCTCAGAACAGACCCAACTATGTACAAACGCGGTGGGATCCGTTGAGATTCTCTGCTGAACTTCTCCAAGTTCAAAGACTTCAGCCCACTGAAATTCAGCTTTCTTTCAGCAAGGACTGAAGACGCTGGATTGATCAGCATGAAAAGAAACAAAGAAACATGCAAAAAACCTCCACAGGCTCGTACCATAAATCAAGTCCTGCCTGTATGTTATAAAGTCAGTTGTGGGAAGGAGGAGAATGTTGTTGTTTAGGTTTTTTTTTATCCCTCTCTCTCTTTCCCCTAACACTAATTAGGTTTGAAAGACTGCAGCTTGAGTCCAGATACCACATGCCGAGAAGAAAGGAACCCAAACAGCTGACGCAGAGTTCAGACTAAACTAACTGCAAGCTCCCCAGGGACATCACAAGGTAAACCTGATAGTCTCTGTCATTTACAATCATTATCAGGCAGCTGAGTCTCTGTAATTTTACTAGGGAGCCAATTAACAGATCCCTGAAGCTCAAGAAAAAGGTCTTGGTCCTTTTTCTATTTTAGACAGGAAAGGGGGGAAAGAGAGTCTTTGTCTCAAATAGATACTCCAGAAGCTTTCCTGCCCAGGGGAATGGTCAGATCTGGGCTTGCACTTTTCCTCTTGAGGAGTAAGATAAAACTCTGAGCTCACAGAGGCAAACCACGGGCTTTAGTGCCCAGCTCTACAGCAAGCTGGCGGTGTGACCTTGGGCGAGTTGTTTAACCAACGCTGCTTGCTGCACGCAGGAGCCGTAACAGCATCCTTGTTAATTCAGATAATTGTGGAACAGACTGTCTTTTGTGATCTGTTTGGCCTGACTTAAGTAGGTACTGATTTAGACTGGAACATTTAGGAGCTCCCCTCATACAAAATGAGTAAGAAGTAAGAGAAGATCTTGGACTGGAGCTCCAGATGGAAACGTATCTGCACTTGGGGAAGTTTAGAATTTGGATTCAGGTCTGAGCCTTAATGTGTTGGACCCATCTTTGCTGGAGTAAACTAATCATACATTTTCGATTCAGGGCAGATTGTAAGTAGGAATCAGTGAACCGTGCTTAGAGCAAACAAAATACATAGGAAGCAATGCTTTCCCTCCGCCAGCCCTTTGCAGACCAGAGGCTGAGCCAAGACAGTCAGCTGATCTCTTGGTAGGAGGTTTTTGGCCTAAAATCACTCACTGTATATACAAACTTAGATAAGAATTTGTGCACTGTTTACCCTCTGGCAGAACAAGGCTTCCATAAGAACGTCTCGGTCCATTCCCTAGCATGCATTGTTTTAAACAGACAAGACAGTTAAAAGGTGGAGGGAAGAGCCTGGGCAGGCTTTGGCTATAAACGGTCCCTCGTACTGAGATCCTGCAAGCCTTCTCTGCTGTCATCATCAGAACCTTTATTTTCAGTGTAGCTCAGTCTAAGCAGGACACAGAGGAGGCAACACCCCTTTTTCACTCCTATTATTCCTATTGCTTTTAAATAACCACCCGTGCCTGGACCTCTGTGCTCAGGTATTAAGCAGCTCCTGTGCAATGTTAAGGTGTTGTTATTAAGAAAACTGCAAGAAACAGCAGAACCTCTTCACTCATAACTTCCCTGAGTAGGTGAGAAGCTCAGATCATCTTGCCAGCAAACTCCTCTATCTGAAATCATCTGCTTTTCCTGGAAAATGGAGGCAAAAGTTGAAAGTGCTGCTTCATCACTGAGATCCAGAATGTGCTTGTTCCAGCGCTAAACCCTGGCTCCAGCCTTGTGTTACCGCAGAGCCGTGCTCTGGGGGCAAACCCACGGGACCTCTGGTATCAGGAGCCTTCTTCTTCCCATTGGAAAGGGAGCCTCGCAGCGGGTGCATTTTCTAAAGCATCCCTTGTCTCCACGGTGCCTGAGGTGCAGGACAGGGGGTGACGGGCACCTGCCAGCCGTTCCCGTCCTGCACTCCCGTGTGTCTGTGTCACAGCTTTTCCAGGGCAATAAATTTCCAGTTGCTCAACCCTCAGCTGCTGTTGCTGGGGTAAGGTGGAGTGGGAAGAGGTGATGAGGCGGAGAAGGGACCTCTTTCATTTTGCTTATCCCACCTTTTTGTTTGGCTGCTCCACCTGAGCCAGCAGTTCTGCTGCTCGTGAAAGAAGGGAGAGAAATCCTAAGAAAGGTAAAAACATTAACGGGTCAAGGCCTCCTTTGCATAATTCCATTATCACCAGGAAGATTCTGCAATAATCATGTTAGGCGTGTGCTCTGGAGCATCAAAGTGACTTGTCTTACCTTACTTTTTGATGTTAGACAGGTTTAAATGCTTTGTACAGAGGAGGCACCTCAGACAGCTGATCAAGAACGCCTCTGCTGTTCAAGCAAAGCAAAGGCCTGTTCTCCTTTTTTTTTTTTTAATGTCAACAATGCCACATTCTTCCAGCAAGGAATAATCTCTGTTGTCACAAACTGTGAAAAGCAAAGGTGTAGGAGAGGATCTGTGTGTGGGTACATGCGAACGTGCTTTCTGAAGCTCCCTCCTTTGAACCCTCAGCAGCTCTCGTGCCTTGTTTGGGTCAGATGTTTCTGTACCTCCTGTATAAAGAAATTCAGCTCCTGCAGTGAAAACCACGGTGTGGTATGTAAAGCTGTCACAGGATCTCTTTGCTAATCCGGACCCGTTCTGAGCTGTAAAGGGCACCTTAGTGTGTGGGTGGTGATTAATATTAGTAGGTTTTACTTTGCAGCAGCGGTACCCCAGCCTCCAGCTGAGCTCTGAAACTTTCTGAGTCGGGTACAATCAGAGACAGTCCTCGACCCAGTGTTCTTAGGGGGTATATACAAAAAAAGGATTTATAAGGAAAGCAGAGGAATTGTAGTTTGCTCAACAGCATATATAAATGGGTGGAAAAGACAAAAACAGAGCCCACCTCTCCTGGTTTCTAGGCCAGCCGCTTTCCCACCAGACCACGCTTTGCAGTTCCACTCTCGGCTCCTACTGACAAGACTGTTCCTTGCCAGTCTGTCTTTTCCAGAGGTGGCTCAAATAGTCTTCGTGGAGCACTACCTGATTAATTGTTTTTTTTCCATTTGTTATGAGATGCTCAGCCTCTTTACAGGAGCAAAGCATCGTGACACTTTCCAACAGGAAAGGAAGTTACTTGAGGTTACCCAGTAGGTCGGGTGTCTCACAGTGTCTGGTCTTTCCTGTTGGCTGGTCCAGGCTGGGACATGGTGAACGGAGCCAGAAACTTCTCTGAAGATGCTCCCAGGGATGGGCAGACTCTGCAGAGACTCAAACACGCTGAAGCACTTACCCTCACATGGACATCCACCTGCATCTGAGCACTGGTGAGGGCACACACCTGGAGAGAAACACTGCAAAGAGCTCTTGCCCATGAGTACATGAATATATACATCCAGGGCAGAGTTGGGTTCTTCCTCCTCCTCCTCCGGCAGAATGAGCGGTGAGGGATGTCGCTGCTGCGAGCTGGGCTGGGTTTTGCAGTGCAGGGAGCTCGGGTGGTGACTGACACATCATCAATGAGATCTGAGGAGAATCCAGACTCTATAAATGTTAGATGAGGCAGGCTGGGCACTGACAGAAACGAGAGGTGGCTGCAAACACCAAGTGTCATTATTCTCCGAGCAGGGGTGGTGAGAGGCCTCGGAACTTCCCGTGGAGATTAACTACTTCACAGCAGGGTGAGGAGCTGTCTCCTGATGCAAAGGGACATCCTGTTGTCCTGAGAAGGCTTGGAAGGAAGGATGCCTGACAGCAGGAGCAGCTTTTGAGAGCATACACACAGTTTCCTGCAAAGCACGTATCTTGTCTGAAAGATTATTTTACTCTGCTGAGATCAACCCCAACTGCCAATTGGTTTAAATTAACACCAGAGCAGGAGGAGGTGTGGCTCTTAGTCATTAATTGGCAGGGGCTTCTCTAGCTCCTTCCTACTGAAGGAAGGGCTTTTTGCTGCCTTCCCATCCATCTCCTCAAGCTTACTCTCTTGACCTGCCACCATAAAGCCACTGCCGTGTTCCCCCACCTCTCCAGTGGCTGTTTACAGAGGGGCTGGAGCCATTTAACTGCTGATTGCTTCTCCGCTTGCAGCAGGAGGCCGTGCAGGGTGAATTAGGTGAGCTGACTGTATTAAGCAATCTGCAAGTGCATCGTTAATGCTTCTGACACTTTTTTTTTTTTTCTGAAGCCAACTAGCAAGCATCAGTGGCTGAAGTTTTCCCATGTCCCAGAAAAGGGATGTAGCTGGAGCAGTACAAGTGCAGCCTCAGCCCACGGGGCTCCATCTCTCCACGAGTTCAGCTGCTTTTCCAGCCCCCTCCGTCCTGCCTACGGGTGGGAGTTGCATTGGGAAAACTGTTGGGAGTTGGTTGATGTTTCAAAACTTCCTTGGAGAACTCTGGTTTTGGCTTTTTTTGGTGGTGGCAGAACAGGATTTCTGTTTCCAGCCAGAAGGAGGAGCCAGATAAGTCACTGCGACTTGAATTGTGTTTTCTGGTAAAGTTTTTTGCTAGAAAAAAAAAAAAAAAAAAAACAAAAACAAAGGGGGGAGGAATTTCCCCACTGAGATTCATGCTTTCCTTTTGGGGGCAAGGGAAAAGGAATATTAGGTGGTTTTTTTTCCAGAAGAGAAATGCATTTTCTTAAATCTCATCTTTTCTTTGCAGAAGGTATCCAGGGTTGAGGTAAAGGTTTGGTTCTGTTTTCCTCTCGTTTTTGGTCTTGAATAAGCCTAGACCTGAAAGAAAAATAGCGCTGCTGTGAGCTGGGAGTGTAAAATGGCATTTCTTCCTCCCTTTCTCTCCCCTTGCTCCTGTGGAATACTCTGCCAGCAGTGGAGAAGCAGTTGTACCCCATTCCTTCCCTCTGCTGAGAGCAAGGGCTGGTGCTCACCAGCTACGAGCCTTTAGTTGCCCCTGATGCGGCTGCTCTTTTGTACTTATCCAGTACTTGCTTATCCAGGCAACTACCAAAAAGAAGCAGAAGTCCTAAATGCCAGACTAATGCATCAATCATAATTCCTGAGCTGCCAGCAGCCATGTAACTGCTTAAAGACCTCAACAGCCCTCTGGCACTTAAAGGAAAAAAAAAAATCATCTAATTAATCAAGGTGAAACAGCTTGGACCTGCTCCAAAAGCCCCTGAATTTACTGCCAAGCTTTGATGCTAATTTTCCTTCTAAGTAACCCCCTAAAGAAATTTACGATTAGGTAATTAAAGTGATGAATAAAGAGATACTTAGGAGAAGGAGGGAGAAGAAAAAAGGCGCGGGAGGGGGGAATCAACCTTGAGTCAAAAGCCTTAAATCTCCTCCCTTCCTCAAAGAGAAATGTTAGTCATTTCTGCACACGCATTGTCTCCGAAAATTGGGTTGGATTCCCACAGGAGACTTGAGAAATATTCCTTAAATTAATGTTTGCATAACCAAATAAAGCAGAAAAGAAGGAACTCCTAAACAGATTGGGATGTCACGATGGTTGAGGGAGAAGAGGATTTGTGGCTTCTCTCTGCGAGTCACCCACGGCACAGCTTTTGTTCAGAAGCTGCCTCGTGCCTTTTCCCCTCAGGTACACGAGGTCCATTTTTTGGAAGGTAATTAGATACTTAGGAATGCCATCTAATTAAAAAAATGTAGTGATATCTAATTAAGAACTTCAGAGCATCTGAACGACTTTTAAGAGCCTGACCAGAAGCGGTTATTAGGTCACAAGCTCTGTGTGATGCTTTTCGGTGTCCTCTCACGTTCTTTCTCTTGCCTTTTTTTTCAGAGAAGGAACTGAGTTTTCTCAGGTCCTTTCTCAGCCTTTGATTTGCATTTTCTCTTTGGACAAACCACCCCAGGCTCGCTGGGAGGAGCGTGAGTCTGACCACGGGCACACTCACTGCAAAATTTTGATGGTGCCTGGATTGCTTCCCCAGAAGAAACAGCTGAGGTTCCAAAGGAGAGGAAAACTTTAGGATCTAGTCTTAGGTCCAGGCTGCTTTTTTAAAATTTCTTTTAATTAAAAAAAAAAAAAACCCAACCCCAATCTCAACCACGTCACTATCTGAGGGTTTTCTATGGGCTTGGGCTTGGCTCATTCTTTCCCCGTGGCTAAAAGCAAGTCTTAGAATCCAGGAAACTTCCTTAATGACCCATAAAATGAAAATGGGGATGGGGGCGTTGAGTTTGGGGTGTTTGTTGAGGGCTGAGGTTTTTTTGTAAGGTTTGTTAGTGGTGGTGGGAATTTTTTTCTTTCCAGGACTCGGTTTTCCTCTTGCTTTCTGTATTTTGAACCTGGACCTTGCAGTGGCCACGTACCCACCTCTGCTCCCTCCCGGGACTGTGCCCGAGACACCACTACATGGTGCTCCCGACCTTGCCCTGGCAAGAAATAAACACCTACAGACCCCATCGCCTGGCCCCGCTGCTCCCCCCGGCACCGAGGGAGGAGCTGCTGGATGATTTTTGAGGGGACCGGAGAGGATAAAAAATGAGGAAATGGCAGATTAGATCTGAGGTGCCAGAGATGAGAAATAAAAGCCATTAGCGCCCATTTGCAATGTGCCCTCATTGAGTCAAGTTTCAAGGTGTTTTTCCAGATTATTAATAGCCTGACAGGAGTTTTTGTACAGGAATCTGATAGAGGAAATAACACTCGTGTATACACACTGCAGCGTGGAGGGGAAAGTAGAGTCCCCTCATTTATTTACTTGAAGAGACTTGAAATACAGCAAACCAGCCAGCTGGGTTACAGACAGAATAAACATTCTCCATTATAACTGTGGCATCTTCAGACTCACATCTCTATAACGCTGCTGGGAAAGGAGCTTTCGTAAACCTCTGCAGCAGCCTGGGGCTGTGCTGAAGCCAGAGCCGCCTCTGGTGTGGGGTCCATCGCATCAGTCATCTCAGCCCGTGGCTAGCATCCCTGAACCTGGGCCAGTGGGCCATTTTTGATGCTTAAATTCTCCCAGGGATCTCAACGTGACAGGAAAGATCTGCTTAGGACTGGTGTTCATGGAGTTTTAAAAGAAGCCCGTCTCATCCCCCACTTAACCTGAATTATCTCAGTCTTCCCATCGTGATACCCAGGGAAATGACAGCTAGAATGAGAGGGAGGGAAGAACACGAGTGCTTGGGCATGTGGGAAAGGAAGGTTAAAAAATTCCCAACATTATACTTTGTTAGTTGCTTGCTTGTAAAAAAAAATAAAAAAAAAATACCAGGTGTGTAGAGCTTTGAACTTCGCGAGGCTTTGTGGGACTCAGTTGTCAAATATGAGTAATTGCAGCTTTCTTCACAAAGCAGGGGTGGCACAGAAAATTGGACTGATAGAGCTCGTAATGCCTACAGGCCAAACAGACCTGAAAGGGAGAAGCTCTTCAAACATCATTAGATGGTGACGTCTGCTCGTCTGTGGCTCTTGCTTTCTATTAAACTTCGCTTCTTACTTTCTCATCTCCTGTTGCACCCTAACTCTGCTTGAGAGTATTACTGAGCAGGAATAATCGAGTCTGGGTGTATATTGCCAAGCTAATTACCAGTGAAACTGGGCAACGAGCAGTGGAGGCTAATTTTACCCATTTTTTTTCCCTGTTCCTTTCTGAACAGCCTCCTGCACGCAGCATGGTCTGGGAGGATGCACTACCATGCAGACAAGTAGCACTCCCTACAGATAAAGAATTTTCTAGTGGTTCTTGCCCAGCCTTATCCAAAACAGCAGCAGCCAGCCCCTCCCCGTGTCCCCAGCTGAGAGACCATGTCTCAAAATTTATACTTTAACCACAATTGTAGGTTCTGTGCTGGGAGTTTTAGGCTTTTCTGGATGCAGTTATAAGCCTCTGTCTAGCAGGAGGCAGGAATGAACTTAAAAATACTTGATTGCTTTCCTGCCGGGAGGTCTGTGCCAGGAGACAGATGAGAGCCTGAAAATCCCCTCGTGCAGTCGTGCCGGGTACCTCTCTGAGCATCCACGTCACCTGAGATGCCGCTGAGCACGTGCAGTTCCTGCTTCATTTAGTAAACCTTGGGGGTGCACAAGTATTTCAGATTTCTGGATCGTTGTGGAAGAAAATTAATGCCTTAAGAAGAGGCAAGGCTGAGGACAACAACCTCCCACCAGTTCTTGCTTTCACACCCTTCTGAGTGCGGCATGAAAGTGCTCTTAGGAGCGCTGAGAGGCATTTATAATTCCTTACTCAGCATTTCTGGACTTCTTGGGCTTGACACGTGTGCTGTGAGTAGCTCCGGGAGGCAGCAGGTTCCGTAGCATCTCACCTGCTTGATCCAAACCCCGGTGTGAAGTCATTCGGGTTCCCTACGATTGCACTTTCAGTTCCCAGTAGCGCCAGCTCAGCGCTTTGTGTTTCCCAGTGAGGTGAGGTAGGGATCAAGCGCTTTGCTCTGTAGGTTCCATCAGAATAAGCCGTTAAGACCCGGCACTGTGTCTCTGCAGAGGACTGCTGCCCTGCCGAATCAGTTGGAGCAGTTTTCTGCTGGGGCTTAACCAATATTCTCCCTGTCTCTGCGTTCTGTGCGGTGTCTTACGCTGTTGGCTCCCCGGTTTTATCCCTGAAGCTGCTGCTTATACATTCAACCTGTTTGAGTCCTCACAGGACACCCAGTATTACTGCATCCAACCATAAACTGCTCCCTCAGTTTAAGGAATTCATGTTTCCCAAGTTTTAATTAAAAAAGGACCCTCGCCTTTTACTGTAACTGGTTGCTTTTATTTTCAAATGAAAATATAATTTTTGCCTCTGCAAAAAAAAGAAAAAAAGAAAAAAATAATGCTTTCCTTCTAAAAAGATATAAAAAGCGACTTTTTTTGGTGCTCAAGGATATGGCTTAGTGTTGGGTGATGTGGTGTGTTGTTTATGGTTGTTGGGTTTTTTGTGGGTTTTTTTTTGTGATTTTTTTTTTGTTGTTGCTGTTGGGGGTTTTTTTGTTTGTATTTTTCCCCCCCCCCCATTGGTTGGACTAGATGATCTTAAAAGGTCCCTTCCAACCTCGGTGATTCTGTGATTCTGTTTTTCAAATGTTAATTTTTCATGGAGTTTTTCAGTGGTGTTTTTCTTTGATGATATTCTCCAAATCGTAATTTCTTAATCCGCTTGGGGCTGAAATGGTGCATAATATTTCATCTCTGTGAGAGAAAACATAACGCCAGTGCCAGTGTTGAGATCTCTGGCTTGTAAACTGCTATCCTTCAGGATGAAAGGTGCCCATATAACAATAAGGCATTATTACACTTCCTTTATTACTTTGTACCCACATAATTTACTGACTGCTAAAAAACCCCTGGTGGAATGCCTCTTTGATGTCCTCTGTCTTGCCTAAGTGGTGGTTGCTGCTTGCTCCTTTCCTACCCAACTAGTTGGGATGCTGCCTGTGGCCATTTCAGTGGCTAAATCCCTTCCTCCAGTAAAATCTTAACTAGTTGAACTGAACCTTCAAACGAGTCCACATCTCCCTCAATAAATATCAAAAGGGACATCCAGCTGAATATAAACAGAGCATAGCAAAATGGTGCTGCTTATCCAGCTCCGTTTCCCTTCTGTGAAACCACTAATGGCACGTAGGACTCTTGTTAATTAAAAGCCACATCTGATAGAACAAATGTGGAAGCAGGGAAAGAGGAGGATGAAAGAGCCACCGGTGCAAACCCCAGTCCGGCTGTGGGTCTGGACTTGTCTCTTCCCCGTTCTGAGCATCAGCTGGAGCCCGAAACCTCTTTTGCCAAGAAAGCGGCTGCTCTGATGACAGCCCCAAGGATCTGCCCAGAGCTGCCGCCTTCTTGCTGGCAGCTCCCCTGGAAAGGTGATTCCATCAGGTGATGGGCCTGATCTGCTGGTGTGAAAATCCAGAAAAATTAGCGGCAGAAACCCCGGTAACATGGTGCCTCCAGCTCCAGCCGTGTCTGTACTTTGCATTTTCCAGAGCGCCAGAATTGCACAAGCCACAGCAATGGAGCGAATGATTAACAGCAGGCACAGGGGCTGGGGCTGCCATTGCACCTGATTATTGTTTTGGGTTTTTCTTTTATTTTGGATTTGTCTTTTTTCAGTACATCTGGGTGCTTTTTTCCCCAGCCCTTCCCCATCTCCCTTCCCCAGCACAGCCAGGAGCAGCCCATTAGTGTGAAGGATGCGTGGCGCCGCGCACGGATCTAGGACAGAGCCCCGGCTGCTTCCCAGAGCAAGTGCCTGGGAGCATCGTTACACACCAGCCAAGGTTCTCAGTGGTGATTTAAAATGGATTTTGATTTTTAAAGGCACGTCTTAACAGCACCTGGTTTTCTAAAAATGTCGAAGCCGCTCTGTTCTCAATATCTGCAAATCAGCAGCTCTCAAGTGAGGTTTGTAAAAATAGCAGCATCCCATAGTCTGGTCTCTTCTGGAAATGCCGTTACCACGGCCCGATTTCCTCCTGGCCCGCAGCTTGTGCTCGCTGGGTGAATCGCTGCTGATGGGAAAGCAGGCCCTCGACTCCAGAGGGTTGTGTTCACCCTCTTTGCCTGGGAACTTGAGTCCCCTCTTGGAGGTGGTGGGTTCCCCAGCCCTGACTGGAACCGCTCTTCTCCTCCAGTTCTTGGTCCAAAGAGCAGGGGCTGATCTTTTACACTGACCCACCCTCAGCTCTGCTCTGCGGGTGGCTGTGCCCCCACCGTCCACCCTGTGCCCCCAACCATGGGCATTCCTGCTGAAGCCCTCACAGCTCCCTGGCCAGTTCTGTGTTGCCCCGTCTCTGGTCTTGACCAGTTCCTTTATCCCAGCTCTGCTCGGGAGATACTTTTCAGGGGCTCAGCAAAGGTTGGTGGTTGTTGGTACTCGAGCTGCGATAGTTGTCTGGTTCTTCTCTGAGCCTCATGACTGTCCTCCGTTGCTGAGCTCTTTGCAGAAAGGCTCTTAACTCTTCAGCTGGTCCATACACGGCAAGACTGGAAATATTAGGAGTACGTTTCACCTGAGAATTCAGTACTTAAGGTCATCTCTCTAAAATTTGTAATGGTTCTTATGGAGCAAAGGAAATTTGTTTATCTGAGATAAAAGCATAAGAAATCATTGGCTGAACAGGAGCCAGCAGTGTGCCCAGGTGGCCAAGAAGGCCACCAGCATCCTGGCCTGGATCAAGAACAGTGTGGGGAGCAGGACCCGAGAGGTGATCGTCCCCCTGTACTCGGCACTGGTGAGACCCCACCTCGAGTGCTGTGTCCAGTTTTGGGCCCCCTACCACAAGAAAGACATTGAGGTGCTGGAGCGGGTCCAGACAAGGGCAACGAAGCTGGTGAAGGGTCTGGA
>VZRU01003707.1:57209-83862 GCA_013398155.1 Pedionomus torquatus | reverse complement strand
GATGCTGCTGGTCATAGTGGAGGGGGTGACAGGGGGGTGTCGGTGGGAGAAGGAGAAGGCGCTGAAAAATGGCAGCGAGGAGGCCTGGGTGAAGTGCAGGGACCAGCCTGGCATCTCCTCTCTCGGCGGCGTAGAAGAGAGCCGGCACCAGGACGGTGTGCCCGGAGCCTGGGGGGATGAGCTGGCACCGGGACGGTGTGCAGGGAGCCCTGGGGTGGGATGAGCCGGTACCGGGACGGTGTGCCCGCAGCCCGGGATGGGATGAGCCGGTACCGGGACGGTGTGCCCACTGCCCAGGGGTTGGGATGAGCCGGCAATGTCCCAAGCTGTTCCTGCCCTCCAGGACACCCCGACACCCCGCTGGTTGTGCCCCTGGAGCAGAAGGAATGTCTGCCGGGCAGAGGCAGGGACTCGGGGACCTGGGCAGAGGAGCCCTGGGCAAACCCTGGGCACCTCCACCACGGTTCTCCCGTCTCCCACCCAATCTCAGTTCCTCGGGGTGCGAGCTCCCTGTGGGAAGCACTGCTGCTTGCACAGTTCATCAATCCCCGTGGCCAGTGAGATTTTTATTAATTTTGGTTGGAATTTCAAAAAGAAAGGGCTGTGGGTGGAGTCCTACCGAGAAATGAGATCTTCTGTGCCCCAGCATCGTTCTGTTTCAGGCACACGCCTTTGGGGCTGATGGATTTCTCTTTACACGCGGACTACAAGAAAGTTCTGCATGAAATTTTATTTAAATAATTTTTTAAGCAGAGTAGTCCAGAGTTACTGCTCTGGAGAAGGGACACGGGGGCAGCAGGGGATGGAGGAAGAATGGGAAGCAACAAAGGAGCACAGGCAGTGGCATCTGTCGCTGGTATTTTATAAGTTAAAAATTCAGCATAATCTACTGCCACCCTGTCCGCTATACTGAGTTCCAACAGTAACAGAATTGTCATGATTTCTACATGAATTAATTCAAATCTCTTTTTGCATGATATGGCGTAAGAAGGGGGCCATCTGGTTTATGTTCTAGGTGTCAGAACCACTCATACCAGCACACTCTCCGAGCACAAGATGCAAGTTGACTGCACATATTAATGTCTCCTTACCCTCTGCCTCCCCGAGACCCGATGCTGTTGTCCCATTATGGTGCTGCCATTTACACTGTCAATAGCAATAATAATAACGCTGCGATGTTTGGCGCGCACGTAGTTCCTCCAGTTCCAACTGTGGCTGAGCGTGTTACCACTACGAGTATTTATACTGGTTTGTTCCCGTGTGTGAGGTTTAGGGACGTTAAGGAGGATCATAGAATAGTTAGAGTTGGAAAGGACCTTGAAGATCATCCAGTTCCAACCCCCCTGCCCTGGGCAGGGACACCTCCCACCACCCCAGGTTGCTCCAAGCCCCATCCAGCCTGGCCTTGAACCCCTCCAGGGATGGGGCAGCCACAGCTTCTCGGGGCAACCTCTTCCAGTGCCTCACCACCCTCACAGCAAAGAAGTCCTTCCTAATATCCAATCTAAATCTCCCCTTTTCTAGTTTAAAACCATCCCCCCTTGTCCTGTCCCTCCCCTCCCTGACCAAGAGTCCCTCTCCAGCTCTCCTGGAGCTCCCTTCAGATCCTGGAAGGCTGCTCCAAGGTCTCCCCGCAGCCTTCTCTTCTCCAGGCTGAACAGCCCCAGCTCTCTCAGTCTGTCTTCGTAGGAGAGGCGCTCCATCCCTCGGAGCATCTTTGTGGCCCTTCGTTGGACCCCTTCTAACAGTTCTATGTCCTTTCTCTGTTGAGGACTCCAGAGCTGGACACAGGACTCCAGGTGGGGTCTCACAAGTGTGGAGTAGAGAGGCGAAATCACGTTCTGTCACACTTCTTTTGATGCAGCACAGGATGGGGTTGGCATTCTGGGCTGCCAGCACATGTTTCCGGCTTTTGTGGAGTTCTCATCCATGTGGAGTTCTCATCCCATCATGCTGTGACTAAGTGGGGAGCAGCCAAGGGCACAGTAAAGTGTTGTCCAACGTCCACAGAAGTGGTATCTAACTGGGGAGCTAGTTTGTACACAGGCATTACTGGCTTTACAAATCGCTGTTAGCAGTAGAGCTGGCAAAAAGACTCACAGTGTGAGGAAACCTGCCCCTTCCCTTGGAGAGTGATAGCCGACAGTCAGCTTCTCCTCGTTATGGGAAGGATTTAGATACCGGCTCTCAGACTCAGCAGCCTGTGGTAATAGCCTAGAGAATAGTAAAAATACACTTAGGATGCTGGTATGTGATAGTATCGTACAGATTTACACTGTGAGATTTCAGAGATGTGGGCAAACCTGGGTGTGTTCATCCTGGCAGCCCCTAAGCCCTGGCAGCGCTTCCAGTTCCCGAGTACCTGCAGGAGGAACGAAGGGGATCGGGAAAACGGGTCTGACTTTCTGAGCTGTGAACAAGTGCACCAGATTTCAATTAATTATTAAAGCCTTTTTTCTTTTTTTTTTCTTTTTTATTGCATTACAGCCTGGTGCCAAACTGGTTCACTGTGGTTTTTCCAGCTGTTGACTACGCAAAATCCAAGCAGAATTGGTTTGCTAAGGCTATCGCCAAAGCCACAGTTTTTGATGCCTTTCCTAGATGAAGGAGGCTCACAAGAGTGGGAAAAAAAGTCCTGAAGCAGAAAAGCCTCATCTACTACAGATTAGCTCTGTTTATATTGCAAAGGCTCTGGCTCAAGTGAGGGTGGGTTTTTTTTTGCTTGGAAATATTGTTTTAGCATGAATTTATCTTGAAGTGAACTTTGTGGTAAATAGAATTTGAGCATGGGCTTAAATTTAAGGTCTTATTTAAGTGCTTTTCTACTTCATTTGCCAGCTAAGGATCTGGCCTGGGCTTTGAACATCTTGAGGGAGAAGAAGCAGATTAATGAGATTAGAACGTTTTAAATCACTTTTGTACTTCCCTGGGCTGCCTGATCTTCGTAATACCTTGTCTCTGCAGACTCCAGAGCGTGTATTGGCAGGGTGCTAATAGACAGGGGGGATGGACAGAAACTTGTGCATCCTTTCAGGTTTGGGGAATGGATTCAATGGCCTTTGGGTATGTTCAGTTTCAGACGTCAATGAGCATTTAATCTCTGTGTCTGCTTTCTGAAACCCAGCATTTCGGTACTCAACTCTCAGCCTTATGGGCCTAATTTCCTTGCTGAGGTCTGCACCCGATATTTTACAATCAGGCCAGTAAAATGAAAAACATGAGCATGGAAGATGGTAAGAGGTGAACTGGGAACAGACAGAACATTAAAATTCCAGCAGGGTCTGAACTGGTACCTTCTGGCAGCCCCTACCAGCAGAGCCACCCTTGTCCCTACAACTCCAGGGGCAAAAGGCAAGTACAGGATATGAAGCTTTGCAATCTTTTCTCCCTGATTCAGAAATAAGCCATTTTTCCAGGAGTGCAACCGGGAACCTGTGGCCTGGTGAGCTCATATTTCACCTCACGACATGGTGGGGGGGTGTGTTTCATTCCCAGGATGATGCAATGTAAACCCACCCCTTAGAGAGCAGCAGAGGAAAATGTGGATTTGGGGGCGAAGAGGTTTTTGTTGAGGGGAAACTGAGCAGTTGTAACAGGCTGGAGTTTCCTGAAGTTCTCCAGTGAATTCAGTTCTCCAGTTAATCTGTTCCTCAAAGTCTTTATTTGGAGGAAAGTAGCGAGAAGCTCGAATCCCAGAAAATATCAAAAGCCCTGGGATTTTTCTGTTCAGAGGTTTTAATCGAGGCAGGTTTCCTTAAGAGTTTAATTGCACGTTCATCCCTTGCAACCCCTGGCACCTGAAGCTCTAAAAATCCACATGGGAAGAAGTAGGAGAAAAGTTTGGAGTAGTCTAAGCTCTGTTGCTGGTTCTTCCCTGTCAGCACCAGCTCATCCCCCCGTGGGTCCTCCCTTGGCCAGAAGCAGAGAGACAGCAACACGGAGAGAGAGCACATGTACGTAGACGGGATGTCAAGAAGGGAGAGCAAAACCACCAAAAGAGAGCAAGGCTCGTTTCTAACAATAATATGCATTAGAGCAGAGCATGTATTTAATGCGGGATTGCCCCAAAATGCAGCCAGAGTAAAGGACTGTCGTGGAGAGCTGACACCTTGTGAGCAGGTCTTGCGCGGGGGCCAGGATGAACCCAGCAGAAGATGCAAACCCTGGTTCCAGCTCAGTTTCCTGCACCGAAATAGTGATTATAATTAAAAATAAATCACCATTGCTTTTAGTTTGATGAAATTACCACTTAAAGTAAGAGCAGCCTTAGCTGGCTGTAAATCATTTTCTGCAGAATGTCACTTTGTGATTTAAAATATTTGATGGGTTAAAGAATATGTTGTGCTGCATTTGGGAAAGAAAAGAGTGAAACATGAATCACACGTGGGTGAATGCAAGACATTCTTATACTCTCGGGTGCCTGGAGCCTCTAGGAAATGAAATTAGGCCTTCTGAAAAAGGGTTGATTAATCCGGATGATGCTCCCAACTACTCAATTCGTCTGCCTTAATTGGATGTAGGAGTGTGTTTTGGCTTATTGGCCAAAAGCGTGATAAGAAAAAGTACATGCTGCAAAACCCAAGTTGGGATTCCTCACTAAAAGGCAATTTCATTCCCTGCCTGTTATTGATGGAGACATTTAAATACTCATTCAAGAGATGGCCTTTAAACGGAGACTTAGAGAATGTGTATAAAGCAGAGGGAAACAAGAAGCAGCACAGCTCTACAGTGACCCAGGAACCTCAGTGACCGAGGAGCAAAGCAGTCCCTGAGGCATAAGGACTGAACCACGATCTTTCCCTCCCCAAAACACAATCCAAGTTCCACCTCCCTGGTCATACCGAGCCTGAGACTGCTCCAAAGATCTCAGCCCTTTCAGTTGTGAAAAGCAATCTTCTAACTTTCAGGATACTCTTGCAAATCCTACAGTATCGAGTGGGTTTTTTTCTGAAAAATCTCATCTCCCAAAGCCACGAGCTGAGATGGCAGCCACAACTTTCATTCCTTCCTCTTTCTTTTGCCTTGTTAAAATCTGGCCAGAGTTAGAAGAATTAGACCTTTTTTCCATCTAATTTAAAAATTTGTTTTAAAAATTTGTTTAAAAATTTGTTTAGAAAATTTGTTTAAAAAAAAAAGTCTTTTCTGCATTTGCATTCTTTGTTGCAGTTGTGGTAGCCTGGGGGAAATGGGAGCTGAAACTCCTGAATTTTGAAAGCCTGGGGTTTACGATGCTGCAGAAAGACTATTTGTTGAGCCCAAGGCCTGATCTGGAAATGCATTTGAGACATGCATGACTTTGAGCGTATAAATAGTTGCACAGAAGTCAATGGGACATAAATTTATGAATTTGCCTAAGTGCTTTGCTGGATCTTTGCCTAAGGAACCACTTACCATGAGTTTCAATAACAGAGTCGTAGCCTTGTTAATGAGCAAACCTCTGGACCGAGAGCATCAGTGAAATGTGAAATCCAGCCCCGTGCCGGACCCGCGCGACTCGGCTTGGTTCCGTCTCCACGTAAACTCACTCTGTGCTGACATTTATGGCCCTTGCCTTTTCCAAACAGTGATTTACAAGTTCCATTTTGCGCTCCTGAGCGCAACAAGAGACTGCAAGATGTAAAGCAGCAGCCACAGCAAGCTGGGGGTGGTGCAAAGCAGAGCTCAGCTCTAGAGGGCAGGCACCAGAGCAGCTTTTTTCCTAGAAAAAGACAGTTCCAGAACTTCACCAGTGAATTGTGGCTTTCACCTCCCACCTTTCTCTTTTGAAGTGCTTTTGGCAGCTGAGGAGGCTGACTAGGAAAGAGAAACATGAATGACTAAGAACAGTCAATATTGTCGGGTTCCTGCACGCTTCATTAGCGCTATCAGACAAAGAAAATGAAGAGTTCACTGTGGAAAGGATCATAAATCACTTTGGGAAATGGAATCTGGGGTGGGGATACTGGGAAGGGAAGAGGGGGATGGTTCATACACTAAGAACCCGCTCGGGGAAGACAGCCATGCAGAAGCGGCCCCACGGCGGGTTCGTTTCCCGGTGTCTCAGCTGAGACCACCTGCCCCGCTTTGTACCCAGGCCGTGGGGTGTTGGACAAGTCACGTCCACGGGGTCAGCCAATTACTGGGACAGCCCAACACACCTGGGAGTAGTCCCAACCTGTTTTAAGCTGCTCTGCTGACTACTCCATCATCAGCTTAGGGAGCGCTGGTGGCAACTGAGGCCAGGCTGGGTCTCACCCAGCGATACAAAACCTCAACAGAAACAGGATCTCTGCCTTCAGGATGTCACCATGTGAATGAGGAGCATGGCAATGGGACAGGGTTGTCCCTTCGATCCCCTACTACAGGCAATTTTTACATTGCTGTTTCTTTTAAAAGAAAACATAGCAGCATCCCTTGGGAGAGCGGGGAACAAACGAAGAGTGCCAGGTAGAACATTCCTTTGCTGAGTATCACTTTGAGTTATTCAGCAGATTTGGGCATGTTCAATAAATCCATTCAGAATTCTTGCACTTAGAAAAGTGTTGTTGCAAGTGAAAATACTTTTATCCCTCATTCTGCACAGACATTTGTTTCATTCAAATAAGAAACGCTACCAAGTCATAACAAAACTTGCCCAAAACCTCTTTGTGTGACCCAGAACCGGCCACTGCTACTTTCCTGAGGGGAGCACCCCCCTTCTTTCTGTTTTCTCTTAGGTGTCCATGACTTCAGCTAGAAAAGAGCATTGAAAGGGAAGAAGAGCTGCCTTTACGCTGCAGGTGTGGCAGCATCCCTGTTCCTGGGGTCTGCTTGGCCACAGAGTGTGGATGAGCCTGGAAAGGGATGGGATGGGATGGGGTGGGATGGGAGTGGGACGGGAGTGGGAGCAGGACGGGAGCAGGACCTCATCTTGCTTGGCAGGGCACATCCCCAGCTGGAGCAGTAGCAGGAACGCTGAGCAGACGCCACAGGGAGCCATGGGATATACTAAATCAATCTGTTAACATACGAATGTCAAGAAAGCGAATGGTTGGAAGATTTAATTTACAGAGATTAACACGTCAGATATATCTTGAGGAAACTGGGGTTGTATTCCAGAAGTAAACCCCAAAACTTTTCCAGGATCCCCAGATACTTTGTAGGTTAACTGACCCCCAGTCCTTCCTATTCTCACAGCATCCTCTGCTGTGGTTCACACACGACTGTGCTAACATGAGTCTGGAATATCTCAGCACATAATTATTTATCCTTCAATAAAACAAAGAAAACCATGTCTAAATCTGACTAATATCCCCTCCTCTGCCTGCCAAGTGGGGCCTTGTGTTTTCAGTATTGAAAACCAAGCCTGACTTGCTGCATATTTTGTGTTACCATGGTTTATGTCCAAATGCAAGGATTTAATTTTGTCCGTCGTCAAACCGTGGTTTCCATATGACACCAGTACATTCCTTCCCTCTGCCTGCTGTTCTGACAGACGACAGAATAGAATTAAGCATTCCAACTACCACACTTAAAAAGCAAGAGCTTATGTTCCTTTGGCTTTGGAGATCAAGGGGCAGATCTTTAGTGGGTATAAATTGCCTTTGCTGGAGCTATGGAAATGTACACCGTTTACCCCAGCTGAGGTACAGTCTTGGATGTCTTTATTTCAGGGTACAATTCCAAGAAGATAGATAGAGTCGGACTGACAGAGAAGATGGACTCTCCTTTTCTCCTGTGCCTGGCTATTATGAGTGATTATGATCACGTTTCCTTCTGGGGCCATTACTGACCAGCCCACCTCACGCCTCTGAAAGCCAGTCAGAAGAAATCCCTCCACATTTTTCTCCAGTAACTGCAGCCCGCCCTACATCCCAGCCAATTTCAAGTTAAGGGTATCAACATTTTAAGAAAGCCAATCCACAGTCTCTGCCACACTGAGACTGGGAGCAGAAAAACGGCCAGTTCTGTCTCTAAACACCTGCTGGGGTTTCAAAGGAGCCTGAGGGAACCGCGGACACATCTCACTTTGAAATTTAAGCTCTGGATCTTGAAAGAATAGGTTTATTCCACAACTTCACACCCTGAAGGGACAAGCTCATTGCCTGGGATTGCTCTGATGTCATCCCTCCTGGGAAATTTTTGAGATTTAGCCAGGCCTTGGTGTGACCCCCGTCTCAGCATCACGGTGAGATCCTGGGCTGGGCGGCTGCAAAGGCTCCTGAGTAACAGCAGATCCCCCTGTGTCCATCCAGAGCAGTCAGCCAATATATAGAAAACACGGCGTTACGTCTGAGTGTTGTGTGAGGCCGAGCTGAAGAATCCCTGTGGATAGGAGGAGGAGGTAGAATATCCTCAGGAAGCGAAAAAAAAAAGAGTCCAAGAGGATGACAGTAAGAGCCCAGCTGGGTCTGCAAGTCAGCACCGCTCCTGGGGTTAGCCAAGGGCTCTGCCAGCTTTTGAGGGGCTTGGGATTCTGCCCTGGGGTCCCTGGTCTCGGGATTTGCGAGGCGTGGTGAGGCAACCGCTGCTGGTGCCAGTGGTGCGGGAGAGGGGAAGGGAAACCTGTTGAGACTTGGGAACGAAACGAATTTGTATTAATTAGAAGCAAATGCGGTGTCTTGGGTCCAAAGCAGATGTTTGTCAAAATAGCCAAGAGATGGATCATCTGAAAGCAAAAGTTATAAATAATAGGAACTATGTTTCCTGTTATTTCATGGTTTCTCGGGTCAAAACACGTGTTGTTCAGTGTTGGAAATACAGAGTGAAGCACCCTCTGTTGTTATGCTCTAGAAAGTGCCATCACGTCTGTGTATCTGACCCATCAACCTGACCCACTGTTAGAAACCTGTGCATGGTGTAACGGGGGCAGGAACAGACACGTCCCACGGCAGGAGAATGTTTCCCAGGCAGGGGCTGGTGTCCCTGCTCCATTGCTGACCAAATCCCTCTTCGGTTTTATACCCGTGTGTGAATGACACTGGCAACCCTGGGCATCTCTGTCCATCACCGGGGCCAGCACAGCAGTTCCCTCCCTTCAGTCCCAGGATAAACCAGGAGGGGATGAGAGCGACGTGCATCCATCTGTGGATCCAGATTTTCTGAGTTTTTCCAGGTAGGATTCCTGCTTTTAATTTATCTTGACACGGGAATTGGGGATGCCTTAATCATATAATGTCCTTTAATATATATAAATATTAATATAATACTTCATATATATAAATATATTATATAATACTTCAGACGAGGTAAGTCTTCACTCTTTGTCCTGAGAGGCCAGTCCTGTCCTCAGGGCTGCAGAAAGGGCTGCATGGAGAGCCAAATTCCCTGCTGCCATAAATACACATAAGCAACAGTTTTCAGAAAGAGGTACCTGTTTGCTCTTGAAGCGACGGGGGGCTGCTTATTTCCCCTTGTACCACTCTGTGTAATACCCCATTTTGTTCCTGTATTTATCGATGCTGTGGTATATGCTGTATAAATACCGATGGGTTCAATTGCCAGTACATAAATCAGGACAGTTAAGCAAAGGTAGGGATTTACACTCCTTACAATCCTGCCTTTGTAAAGGGGTCAGGACGAGACAGCTCCTCAGCCTGGCGCTTCTCAGGCAATTACCAGCCTTCTCCGCAGGCTGGAGGGGGTACAAATAGACGTGTGGGCACCTAAATCTTCTGTGTTCAACACTCAGCTGGCCTGCGTGTGGATAAATGGAAAGAAAAAGACATAAAACAAGACTAACAGTCAAACCCCACTTTCCAGATGAAGCGAAATGTAATTTCCCCCAAAAGACCTTTAAACAAATTAAGATACTTTAAAGAATATTATCCTCTACACTTACATTTGCATTTGGTGCAGTAAGGGAACGGTTTTTAAAAGGAAGAAGTTAGAAATATGGATGTATTGTTCATCTTGGGATGTGTCCATGTGACTGTCTCCATGTGTGTGTAGATATTTAGAGAAGTGGTTTGTGCCTTGAAGATGCCTGTGCTAGAACAAAAGCTCTACATTTAAAATTAATTTGTGTAAATACACCTGTGCATGTAAAGACACCCTGTTACATACCCACATTCAGTCACATGTGCATATATAATGATGTTTGTATACACAAACACACACAAATTATGTACAGAAAATTAAGCATATGCCTGTCTCGCCCCAAAATGATGCATCCCTCCGAGGAACACCAAACCTCTTTGTGTCAACAAACAGACCAGGAAGATACTAATACAGATAGACAGTGAAAAATAGAAATCTCTGTACCTGTAGGGGCAATGACTTATTTATGCATCATTTCTACACCTCTCCCAGTTGCTCCCTCCCACTGCAATCTCTGTCCCTCCCAGCCGACACTCCCCAGCCAGAATCCTGCGATCTTTGCCCCCTTTGCCTTCAAATTAAATTTCAACTTTTTTCCAAATCTCTGGTAGAGTGACAGGCCGGTGCCAGAACTGTCTTTTGATACACAAAAGCATAAATAATGCCATCCATCAGAGCTGTCGCTCAGAAAGATAGATTGCTACTTGTCCAGATACTGGAATGACACAGAAGGGAAAGTTAGAAACTGTCTCTTTTCTTTGCTTGCTTTCTTTTTCTTCTTCTTCTCTCTCCCTTTTTTTTTTTTATTTTTTTTTTTTTTATTTGCCGGACTGCTTGATTCTGATTAATGGTGCTGTCAGGGAGGGATTCCGCTTGCCCGGATAATGAGTCAGGAATGTATTCCCTGTCACAAACACAGCAGATGTCAGGGGCAGAAGGGCCCGGGAATGCCAGAAACAATATACAGTTTCTTCCTAGTCCCCTGACAGGCCAATATGCTGCACAAGGTCTAATTTATGTAGACAAAATGCAGGCAAGGGGCTGTAGCAGCAGAGAAACTGCGCTGGGAAGTGGGAACTAGGATGCGGCAGGGGAGGGAGCCGAAGGGAGGTAATGAACGCCAGCAGCGGGACTCAATAGCACTGCATCAAACCGCCCTAACAAGAACGGCCCAGGACCACTTTGACTCCATTAAAGCGCACTTTACATCATTATGGAGAGAAATCAAACAGGGCAGAGGGCTTCTGTTTCTTTTAATGGCTCCATTAGGTTATTCACTCATCGGGGGCTGCAGCTGTCGTAGTCAGGCGGCAGCCGCCAGCGGGGGTACCATAGCCCTCGTGGCAACGCGGGGCACCGGACCCTCTGGGAGCCCAGTGCCTCTGGGACTGGTTCTGCAAACCCCCCCAACCTCCCCACCACGACTAACCCAAAGGCGGGTTTGGAGGGGATTCGCCAGTCCTGCTGAAAGAATTTCAAAAGCGATTCCTCTCCAGATGCCGTCACTTTTTGGGGGTTGGCCACCTGGAAGGGCTGGAAAGGGACCAGGTCTTTGCTGAAAGCACCTGCCTTTGGCTACCTGGGGCCCTGGTTTGGCACGCCAGCAGGAGGAACCCGCGGGCTCTGACCTTCCCTGGGCTGCAAAGAAACCCACGGCTTTTCAGCTGCGAAGTGCTGATACCGTAAAACTCAACTCACATATCGGGGAAAATAAAAAAATGAGCATGTTGAAGTGCTTGCTGCTCAGCGCACAGGGGCAAGCTGGGTTTCCCAGTGCTCATTCAACACTTGGTGTGATGAGGACCTGGTCCAGGAGGACTCACGCTCGGTGGGGTGGGATGTTCCCATCCCTTCCCTGAAGGTTCCCAAACCTTCCCTGAAGCTGTTGCCAGCCCGCCTGTACCTGTCACAGAACGAATGGTGGAAATCGTAGAATCATAGAATGTTTCCAGTTGGAAGGGACCTCAAAGATCATCGAGTTCCAACCCCCCTGCCCTGGGAAATATTAATGACATTAATAATAATCCTGATCTGTTCCTGACTCCAGAGCTGGAATCCAGCTCCTGTTCATCACCGAGTCCAGTTTGGGACCTTTCCTGCAGCTGCTGGGGACGTGGTCATCATCCTGGGAGCTTGATACGGTTTTGTATATACTGTATACTCCCTTTTTCCTTTTCCTAAATTTCCTTTTTATTATATTATTATTATTAATATTTTCATTAAAGTAGTTTTTTTCTAAACTCTTGAATCTCTTTAATTCCTTCCTCTCCTCTCTTTGACCCAAAGGGGGGAAAGGGGGACATCTGTCAATCAGGTTTTGGTAAATTTGGCTGAAACCACGACAGTCCTGAGTTTTCCCCCGATCCCTACATAAAATCCTGGCTGGTGTCACAAAACCACGTGTTTCCCTCACACGTTTGCATCCAGGGAGCTCGTTTAGAAGCGACGGGGGGTTCTAGCGAGGTCTGTGTCCGCTGGGCAGGGAGCCGTGCTGGAGGGACCAGGTTTGCCAGACCCATGATGATGTTTTTAGTAAAATCTAGTGTAAATCCAGGCATGGGCAGCCTTTGATGTCCCTTCCAGCAGAGCAGCTCTGCAGCAAACACCAGGCTGTTTGTCCAGCATCACGGAGCAGCGTACCTGTACCAGAACCCCGTGAACTCGGCAGCCGTAGGGCTGTCCCAGCGCAGCAGCTTCAGCTCTGCCAGGCTGCAAAGTCCAGACTCAGGTGCACCCTGTTGAAATGAAGCCAGGGACTTCAGATTTACCCAAATAAAGTCCAAGTTAAATCTCATTTTGGGTGTCGTGGGGCTCAGAAGTTCTCTCCAAATGTGCTCCTGAAACTACATTTCCTGAACATGCTGGGAGCCCTCGTCCTCTCAAATCCACTTGCTCTATGCATGAACGATGTCCTCTGATCTCTAAACCATAAAAGCAAAGTGACTAACAGGAAAGGTTGCTTCCCAAGGCGCCTGGTTTAATGCAGCCCTGTCCACGACAACGGCTGAAAAGACATTTCTTCTCTAATTGATAAGGTTGTGCTTTTTCCCCCCTGAAGCTCAAGATGGTTTTTATTTCAAATAGCTTTATTCCTGCTCAAAATGTCCCTAATCAGAACCAGCAGCTAACGGCCTGAAAATAAAGGAAATAAAATTAAAGTTTGCAATTGCTTTGGTTTTACAAGCCCAAGGCCTGGTGAGGTTTGCTGCAGGGGACAGGAGGGCAGGGGCTCGGTTTGGTTAGTTTTGCTTGTATTACACCGATCAAAGCAGCATCGTTAAGTGAGCAGCAGTGTGGATTTAGAAAGTTAGCACATTGAAGCGGCTGTGATTGATGTCAGGCGGCAGGAACCGGCGCTGGAGCGGAGCAGGGGGACAGGGTGGGATGGGGCAGGTCCTCAGAGCCCAGCGGACGGGGCGCAGGCACTGGAGGGTTGGGCACGGAGCAGGGCAGGAATGTGGGAAAGCACTGAGCAGCCAAGCAAAAGTGGATTTAACTAACGTAGCTGCTGCAAAGGAGTATTCCCAACAATAGGAACGACCCCCCTTCTCTTCTGTACCCTTTGTACCCCTCTCCTGTACCTCTCTTCTGTACCCTTTGTACCCCCTCTCCTGTACCTCTCTTCTGTACCATTTCTACCCCCTTAACTGAAATAACGTGAAACTTCCCTCTTTCTCTCCTGTTCTTTGTAATTCTTCAAAGAACTGGATCTTACACCCTGCTGGGGAACAACCAGCCTGGGCCAGGCTCCTGGCACCTTCTGCACTGTGCCCCCTGGCTGTAATGGAAATCCTATGGAAGCGGTTATGACACGGGCAATTAATAACAGGACCGGGAGCACGGGCAATTAATAACAGGACCTGTAGTGCCAGTGGCGGAGGGGAACGAGCTCCGTTTAACAGGATGGCCTGGGCCGTACGGTGTCACACATCCCGTGTTGCGGGGAAGGGAGCGTGTGTTTGGTGGAAGAAGCACAGATAAGGCTGGTACAGAATTTATCTGTTATGCCTCCCGTTGTAAGCGCCGGTGGCACAGGCAATGCTATGCCTGTTTGCAGCAGCAGCGAGGCAAGTAACCCCATCAGTCCCAGGGCAGCGAGAGGCAAATGGTGACTCTGGCTGATGCTGAAGCTGATAAAGAGGAGCTGCAGGGCTTTGGGCAGTCATGGTGGACTCACAGCCCACAACAGGTACCCATGGTACCCAGACGGAGAGCCAGAGCTCGCCATTGGGAATGGACAACTAGGAATGGCGGTGGTGGGAGTGGGGAAGGTGGACTTCCCAGGCCACCCTCCAGCCTGTCGTGGCCTCCCGGGTGTCAGCATTGGTAGGCAGCAGCTGAGCATTGAGTTATTTAAGCTGACACCTGATGAACTTAGCAAAAGCTGCAGCCCAAAAGATTTATGCTTATCAGAGCCAGCCCAGCGTTTTGTGTAACCTGAGGCCGTGTAGGACCAGGTCAAAACCTGGCCAGTGTTCAGGCATCTCCCTGGCTTCCCGTCCCCGCAGCCCCATGAGAGGGGATTGGATTTCAAACGTGCTCTGTGTGTCGCCCTTGAAAGACATAATACAAATAAGTGACACCCCAGGACCAGGCGTCTGTACCGGGGGGCAAAGGGAAGGGAGAAAAGCACATCTGATCAAAGATGCCCCCGGCCGCTTCACTGAGGCACGTCCCTCAGGAGGGCAGCTGAAAAGACCAATTTTCACAGATCTCAGCACCAGGAAATAGGCATTTCATCATGAGTTGAGTCATGGAGAGGAGGATTCGGCCAGGCTGCTGCTGCTGCTAAGGCAGAGACAAATGTAATTTATTACCCCGCAGCCTGCTGAGGCTTGGGGAACTCAGGAGGAACATGCAGCATTAAGGAGGCCTGCCCCCCTAGGAGGCTTTTTGGAGAGTGACTAATTGAGATGGGATATTCTCATCTGTCTGAGCACATTCAGGCCTTTCACACGTTTGCGCCGTAAAATAAACAGCATGTAGGTACTGAGAGAAGGGGCCACGCAGTTAAAGTGCTGACCCGAAATTCAGGACACCTGGGTTCACTCACAGCTCTTGTAGGTGACTTCTACAAGTCCGCAAGTCATTTAATCTTTTCCTCTAGCAATTCCCCGTCTGCAGGAGCTGACGAGAGCAGCACAGTGCACCCGGGTCCTGGGAAATGGATGTGGTCTCATGTGCATGGTCCCAGTGAGCAGGAAGGAGGTGGCAGTGACTGCTGTCCTTCAGGGAGCTCAGGTCATGCCATGGACACTCTGTGGTCAGCTGGGGACAGGAGCAGGGTAGGACCAGCTCCCTGCTGTCGGCAGTGGGCCAGCCCGGAGAAGGGGATGGTCGAGAGGTGACACTATGGATATTTCACGGCACTAAAAATCCCTTAGAGGGTTTTTTCGGTGCAGGTCTCTGCTGCTTGTTTAGGAGGGGACGTGACGTACCTGCCCCAACCTTCCCTGCGAGGGGGCTCAACTGATTTCAGTCCTGGGGTGCCCTTGGCCGATTGCCTCAGGTGCATGAGAAATAGTTGGGGTTGGGAGGGGTAGACCCTCTACCCAAGGGCGAGATGGAGTGGTGTCACCTACTCTACCTCAGCTCCTGTGGTGGGTTTCCTGGGGACTCTGGGCATCCCTACACTTGGCTATTCAGCCTGGTTTGTGTGTTGGATGAGTGGGGTGACGGGAAGGATCTTGTGTGTTGGATGAGCAGGGCAACGAGGCGACGGGAAGGCTCTACGGGACCTTGCAGGAGAGGTCTCGCACCTCTGTGAAGCTGGAGCTGGAGCTGGGTCTCCTGCGCCCGCGCTGCGGGGAAGGAGGGCTGGGGAGTCGTCGATATTTCTGAGAGGCGTTCCGAATTTTCAGGTGAGGGGTGTCCTTTTGTAGCTGTGTAAGGTATCGGGCTTTTTTTCCATGCATGTGGTGATTAACTGCTAATATTAAACGCTGAAGCCCACCACTTCCCATATGTGCAAGCGCGCGCGTGTGTGTAGCAAGGCCAGGCAAATGACTAATGCAAACCTGAAGAGAGACAGCAGAGCATATTGTAAAGATCAACCCTATTTCAGCTTATGTTCAAATCGGAAATGCCAGAGATTGTTTCATAGTCTTCTGCAATGTTCATTATAAAAGTCCCCAGATGGCAGATGGCTATTAGCTCACTGTGACCTATATAAATGTCAAACGTAAAGCTATTGCCCCAGTGAAAATCTCAAAATAAATAACAACAGGAGGGATGCTGTTCTGCTGCCACCAGGATTTATGGATTATGAATTCATGCTAATTCATCCCGAGGCCGGCAAAAGAATGAATCTTGTCCTTTTGGAGGAATTCACTTAACACCTGCCTGCAGATGAATTCGAGTCCCCTGTGCCTGATTCTTCGCTGGTCTCTTCCCAGCTGCAGCCCCCTCTGGTCCTACGCTGGTTCCCTGGAGGGACAGGGCACGTGTGGCTGGTATTGATTAACGGGGGACAATGCCCTGTCACTCACCACTGACAGTGGAGACTTCCCTTTGTTTGCCAAAATTGTGTAACAGCAACTTGAACAGTGATTTCAGATTGTTTTCTTGGTCCTTATTGATCTCCGTGGCACCTGTCAATCAGAAAAGGTGTGATTTTTTATTTTTTTTCCCCCAGGTTTTCAGGTAGTGGTTGTATGTTTGTAAAAGCCAGCTCATAAACACAGCCCAGTGCTGATGCCGGTCTGCTTGGAGGAGGAGGGGAAGGGGGGCTTTGTTTGCTCAGTTGTTCTGTTATTATGTTCTAATAAATAATCAAATGACGAATAACACACATCGCGAGTAATTGCAGTTTCTGTAGCAGAACTTTCCCTGTCCTACTTACTGCCACCAGAGAAGAGCACGATGGAACAGCTGCACTTTGTAGAAAGCCCAAAAAGCGAGCTGTTGTCCCTCTCTCTGGTCCCACCTGTAGCACCGTCCCTCGTGGTCCCTGTGTCTCTGGAACAGAGGAACCCCCCCAGATCCTGCCTCAGCAGGAGAGTCCCACAGGCACCATCCGGGGCACCTCGGGTGCCTGGAGCAGCTCCTGGTGAACTGGGGTGGGATGTAAAGAACCCAGACAACCCACCAGCTCCTGAGTGAGCTTGGGGCCCGTCCGTGTGGGCAGCACGTGGAGCAACTCGTTGTAGGAGATGCAAGCAGAGGTTCGGGGCTGTTGGACCCCCGGGGGGGTTGCTCTGTTTCAGGATGTCTGTCTGTTTGCTGCAGCTTCATCTAAGCCCAGAGCTTTGATGCAGGAACGTTACCATCACACTTTGGCTTCATTTGTCTCTGCTTTCCTCAGTGTACCCTGTAGACAGGACCTTTGAAAAGAAAAGAATGGCATCCATGAGTTTCAAGGAATTTGTCCTAAATGGCTACTTTAGGATGATGGGCTGGAAACCTGGCAATCACCAGTTAGTGTGTCCAGTTGTATTTTAGGTTTCTGTGGTGGTCAGGTGCCTCGGATGGCATCAAGGGCACACTGTTTAGCAATCAGCAAACAGAAGCAGGTTGGGTTTTGTTGATATTTTTTAAAAAAAAAAAAGTACTGGGGGATTTGAAAGAGTTGCTTTTCTCCACTCAAAACCAGTTTCTGCAAAACAAGTTGTTGCTGCTGTCAGAATTCTTTAGGTTTCACCAACACAAATTATGTTCTGCTTTTTTTTTTTTTTAAATATATTGTTCAGTAAAAAACATAAATGAGCAGATTTTTGAGATATTTCATCTTCATAAAAGGCATTTTTGGTAAACAAACACAAGTGAATATTTTATTAATGTTTGTGATAAAGATATGAACGTGCAGTGATACAATGCAGTGAATGAATCAGCTTATTGAAAAATTAAGAGGGAAGTAGGAATGTGGGTCACTTCTAGTTGTGCAGGAACAGCTTCCACCATATTTTTCTCGCCAATGCAGGATTTCATTTCTGAACTGTCGCAATAATAAACACTCTCAAGAAGCGTAAACTTGCTTTCCTTTCTTAGCAGGGGGATTCACACAGGCTGAAAGCTTGCAGGCCTCTGGGGCTGAGAGGCTCTCTTGAAAAATAAACCCCGTGTTGCCAAAACCGAGCAACGGTCCGTCTGTCCTACAGACGGAGCTGATGCCGGGTGTGAGGCCGCACAAGGAGGCGGCTGCAGCATCTTCCCGTGGCAACCTGAGGCCTCAAAGCCCCGCACAGTAAATTCCCAGGCTCAAACCTATTGTGTAGTTAATGACCGGAGCTCTAAAAATGTGTATTAAGCATGACATTAAAGTGCCAGTGCTAAGTACCGCACACAGGAAGCGCGGCTCTGCCTGATATCAATCAGGAGTAATTAAATCTATCAAAAAATAGAACTGTACAGTGGTTGTGACCAAACGGCGCTGTAGTTAACGTACCTGTGGCCAAAAGGGACGGTCTAATTTCTGGTGTGGGTTAGGCAGAGGTCAGGGCTGGAAATGGCTGTATTTACTGGTGTTTGTAGCACCGCAAGGAGCACGGCCGGGCTCGGGGCTTCGCTGCCACCGTCCACGGTGGATGCTTTGCTGGACTCGAGGAGAAAAATGCTCTCTGGCGGTGGGTGACACGTGCTGTTATTTTTGTGGTGATCTCAAGTAACTTAATCCTGGTGGCTTTTTGCTGCCATCACCCTCCTGGTCCAAGCGGCCGCTCCTCGGAACAGAGGGTCGCCTTATCTTTGGGTATAAAGTGAGATTACTGCTCCTGCGTCCGTGGAGCTGTATTTATTTACATGACCTGACAACCCAGCCTAGCACAGAAAAAAGGTCCAAAGGGGGTAAAATGTCTTAAATGTGGTTTTATGTTGTAGTGGGCTGCATCCTTACTCTGAAAAGCACACAGTGAGGAAACGTATGGGTCCCCTTCCCGTTTGATCCATTGCCGCTGCTCCACGGCGTTAGATCAAGAGGCTACTGAAATTGCACTTGAAAATTAATTTCCCACCAAGCTTTTGCTGACAGCTGACAGGTGACAGATTGCTGCCTTGGTTGTGTATATATTGTTTTGTGCCCTAAAGTGAAATGGAGGTCTTTGAACGACGTCCTTTTTTGTTTTTCTTTTCTTTCATTAAACCTGCAAATGCGCTATGGCAAAAATTACAGCCACTGGCCAGCGCCATGCAAAGACACCGAAGTCCTGTTGAGGCCACAGCTCCAGCATCAGCGTAAATTTGCCCAGGCTAATTAACTGGGCAAGAAGGGCTAATAAGCTCAGGATCCTCACCGTGTACGTAGTGACCTTGGGGTGGAGCCTGGTGTCTCTGATGGGCACTGAGCAGCACCGGAGCAGGTTACTGGGTCTGTGGAGATAGGGATGCTGAAAGGATGGACAAAGGGTCTGCTCAATCTTCCTCTTATGTCACACTGACCTTTTATGTCAGGAAAAAAAAAAAACCTAGCAGAAAAGATAGCAACAATGAGGAATAAACTCCTTAATTCTTGTTTGTGGAGTTTTGGCCCCGGTGGTTAAGTTGCCACCCTGACTGGGTGGACTGGGAGGCTCCCCAAGGATGTGGATCCGGTGGGAATAACGGGAGAGGGAAAGACAGCTCAGCTGAGAGCAGAGCTCTTCTCAGAGCCCCAGCTCCAGCTGCCCACGGAAGCCAAGTGCGTCTGTGCAAGGTGATGGTATTTGAGGAATTGCTGTAGAAAAGACGCGGCTGAAACACCAGCATCCCTTGTGGGGTTGCGGCACGGCAGGGTTGGAGTTAATACAACCTAGAAGCTGAAACAAAGAAGGCTTTCCTTTTTCATTCTTTGGCATGCCTGTTTCTTGCCTCTCTGAGTATTTGCATGACCATAAATTCAGAGCTCTGGAGGATATTTTCAGCCAAAGACTACATGTGCAGGATACCGTAATGTAAACTGCATATGTTGTGAGAAGTTGTTAAATGGAACCAGCAGATGATAATGTGCCCGGTGTTGCTGCTAACATCACTTGATCTTCTCCCACCACAGGTAAAACAAGACCTCTTCCCAATCAATTCTAACTCTCTGACAGGCCTACAAATTAAAATAAATAAATAAATTAAAATAAAGAAGGGAATGGTTTTTGGCCACCGGGTCTCCACTAGAGACCCAGGAGCTGGTCCCCATTTCTGAGCGCAGCCCTGGTTCTGAGGAGGCTTCAATGTGTTTAAGCACAAACGGGTTTCGCTTGCCGTTTCCCCTTCCTGCGCTCTGCCTCGCAGGCAACGAGACATGTTGGAAAAAGTCTGGCACAGCCCAGCACATCTGCCAGCCTTCCCGGTCTCTTTTTCCCACTGCTTTTCCACTGTAAATAGCTGTTCCCGCTCTCTGTCTGAATTGGGGGCTAACGGGAGCTGCGGTGCTTCCTCCCTGCGTGAGGCCGTGCAGCAGGGAAAGCCACGTGGTGAATACAGCAAACCCGCTCGCTGTCAGCTTCAGCCAGAATCGGGGCTGAAGGGGACAGAAAACTGTCACCTCTCCCTGTCAAAATATTTGGAGGTGGTTATGTGTCAGGAAGATAATCCGGATGCTTCTCCTGCAGTGAAATCCTGCTGGAGGCTGTTACACGCTCTCAGGTAGAACCTGAAGTTAAGGGACAAAAAAGGGGTATGTTTTTACCATTTTGGCAATTTTAAATGTATTGTGCTGTTAGTATTACCAGGTCCTGGTTTTGGTTTGTTTGAAAGTCTAACATTGTACATCATGTAGGCAAAGATTACTAGGAGATTTCCTTGGGAAGCAACCGTGCAGTATCATAACGCTCTTGGGAAATACCTTGTGGTGCAGAGGGAGCAAAAGGCTCCTGCAGAGGGGGAAACCGTCTTCATCATTTCTTCCTGCCATCAGCTCCAACATAGAATCCCAACCTGGAAAAAATCAGACTTTCTTTCTGATAGCACTTTGCGCAAATATTAGCGTTGGCTTCAGTGTCAATGAAATTTGCCACCTGGACAAGGATTTCAGAGGAGACCAATTATTTCCTTCCAAAACCCTTAGCCAGGAAGTTTGTTTATTTATTTTCATGCATGGGCATCAAAGGGAGACTGTATATTTATCCAAATAATGTTAATACTTAGAGGTATAATAGCGAACAGTGATCAAACATGTATTGGAAGGATGGAAGAACGTACGTTTGAGGGCTTGCACTTGTTTATGACTCCAGTGGTCGGGAGGAGAAGGCCACGTGGGTTGTGTGATGGTGCTTCTGGAGTTCCTTTTGTTTCTTCAACATCCTGCTGGGGAGCTTCTTGAATTCTTCTGCCAAGGCATTCGGTGCAGGTCACTGTTGAAGGCAGGATGTGAGGCCAGATGATCCACATGCTCCACCTTGGCAATTGCTTCCTTTCTTCAAGTTAGAAAAGAGCTAACTTTTAAGACTGTTTGTAAGTGCAAATTACAAAAATGCACTTTTGTTTTGAAGCTCAGCTGCTGGGAATCTATTTACTTGTCTGTGACTTACTTGCCGAGTCTCCTGTCAAATGGAGACTTTTTCCCTGCGAGGTTCCAGGGTATCAGCAGCACCTCGAGCAGCACAAGCTGGGGGAAAAGGTTCTGCTAGAGGTGTCTGAGACGTCACTGGCTGCTGCTGAGAAAAGACAGAACCCTGAACTCGAGACCAGCAAAGGAAAGCAGATGCAGCATTCGGCTTTCCCTGTAGTTCGGGGGCGCATTCCATTTGCCTTGATGTTAATTTGGTTTTGTTTCCTTTGCTATTCCTGGTTTTCAATGTTAATCTGTGTACTTACTGTTCTGTCATCGTTGGTCACAAAAGCGTTACTCTTGGGTCAAACGTTGTGTGGGGAGCAGAGGGAATCTCCAGTGCTGATCACAGCAAGGCAATTGCAGCAAGTCTCTGCTTGAGGAAATTTCTACACGTTTCATAGAAATGTCTTCATAAGCCTGAGGACCAGATCAAAGAAAAGAGGAGAAAAAACAAACCCAAAACACCCACAAACAAACAAAACCCCTCCAAAGCAGCATGGGTAGTACACAGGGCATGCAGCGTAGTGGCACCTTGTGCAGGAAGGTGCAGAAACTAGGGAACAGTTATCCTAATCAGGAGAGGATTCGTTAAGAGGCTTTTTCTTAAGTTGTGAAGATTTTTCCCCTTAAGGGCAGGTGTCGATGCCTTGTGAGCATCCTTTGAAACCAAATTCTCACCTGATAAAGACTGGAGGGGAGAAACCCTGCATAAGCAGCATGATTTAGAGCCTGTCCTTTCCCGAGGGAGGTTGGGGGCCTGTTTCTGAGACAACAAGCTCCAGAGCTCTCATGGGGTAAGAAATCCTCCTGCTTTCTTCCTTCTCACCAGAGTGGGCCCTTTTCATTCCACACTGCCAGTTCCCTGTGATTGAAATTTGAAAGCATGTAGCTGTTAATCTGGGAGTGATTAAAGAGCCTCATTTCTTGGAAGAGTCAGTACTCATCATCTGCCGTGCTGAATGAGCCTCTAACATCCCCTGATCCCATTATATTGTGATTAATTGTGCCAGTTTAAGTCAATAATTCATTTGTTAAAAATAGGCCTGCAAAGTATCATTTGTCTCAGGGGAGATATCAGAATAAAAAAAAAAAATTCATTTGATACTTCTCATTAAATTAGTGTTGGGAGTTCTATTGAAGGGTTCTGTTCATGAAACATTTATTGCAGGCTTATTTGATAAGAAGTTGTATTTGTCTAAAATTATGTCTGCTAACAGATGTAACGGCCTGCATTTTTCCATTGTTAATGAAAGTCGAAAGAGTCTAAATAAGCACGTGACTGGGGAGAGAAGCCTGCGATGACAACAAGGGAGACTTCCAAACGTGTGCTGTACAAAACGGGCAGAAACGACGTCCTCGTCTTTGACTGGGAAGTGGGGTCCCTCTTCTCCCCGCTCGCTCTGCAGCGTGCTGGGGCGGTAATGGGAGGTTACGTGCCTGCAATGAAAGATGGATGTGCCCCAAAGTCTCATATGTGTAAATGGTTATAAATGTTGCATTCATATTCATCGGGCCATTAAAAATGTTTCAGCTGTAAACGCTTCTAAAAGGAATATATAGGGAATAGTAGCTAGTCTGCTAATGATAATGGCCATAACTGACAGAGACACATGCTTAGTATCTTCATCTCTCCAGTCACTCATACTTTGTATCACGGTGATATTCCTGGAGGTGCGTGAAAGGATGTGGGGATGATGAGAGCCCTCCAAAGCTGCAGGAAACACTCCTCCAGGAGGCAGCCTGGGTGGCTAATGGGGTGTGCAGCCGCTGATGGCTGGGTCACCTGTTTAAATCCAGGCCGGGTCACTGGGGGCCAGAAATCCTTACTGGTTAATGGATGTTCAGTGGCCTGCATGGCTGAAGCCAGAGGTGGTTTCAGTTGCTCTGACCTGTCCCTGTCACCTTTACTGGAGCACGAACTGAGTAGAGCAGGGCTCTCCTGTGCTCCCCGGCTGACTTTGGGGTCACTTCCCAGGTAGTTGGTAGATTAAATTGAGGTTACAGTCTCGTGTGTGGTTTTCCTCCTTCTTCTCTCCTTTCCCTATACTATTTCTTGATATTTGTTAGCTGCCCAGCGATCTACAGGAAAGAACTGTCACAATTACTAAGCTCCAGCCCCAAGTGCTCATTAATCATCACCAAGAGGCCTCTGTTGGGAAAGGTCTTGGGGGCACATCCCCACGGGTGGCTGGTTCAGGTGCGTGCCCCGTGCTCGCCCCGTCTTGAGTGCAAAGTGGTCGTTCTCACAGAAGCTGTCCCTCGTACTCCTCCTGGGGCTCAGTCACAGTGTGATCAGTGTCAGGCGGCCAAGCAGAGTGTTTTCTTTTTGGTTTCTGGTGAAAAGCGCTGGTGAGAGGCGAGCTGTTTTTGTACAGGTTACAGTGCAACATGTTTTAAATACTTCCTTTGATCCTACAAGGCCAGCTGATCTAGGTCCATAGTTTGTCTCAAGTAATGAAATGAAGGATGAGGAGTATGTGCAAGGGAGGGAGGCACTGGAGGAGACAAGGAAACGCTGCAGCACTTAAGGAAATGTGCGTGTTGAACTAAAGCTGGGTTTGGAAACCCAACCAAGTCCGATGCCAGGGTCTGTTCCAACATTTACACTGGAAAAAAAAAAAAAAAAAAAATCTCAACAAACCACAAGTCTCTCTTCAAAACTAGGCTCTGTGTTTTTTGCTTGTGTCTTTGAGATATTTTATAGCTCTTGCATCACATTACCTGGTGATCTGCCCATCAGCCGTGCCGTACAGCCTACAATCCTTCCATTGTTTGAAAGCCTTCTTGTTTGACAGCAAGTTCTATTAATGTGATGTGCTTGGCCAAAAATGTGTCACCGCTGAGAAAGGGTGAGCGAAAAGCGCCTTTGATGTCTGAGTGACAAGTTTCATATGTCTGTGTGGGGTAGGGAGAACATGAGCTGGAGCAGCCGTCAGCGGGGGCGAAACGGGGCCGCTGATAGTCCAGCGCCGTAGGTGCAGGCTCGGCTGCGGTGTCCCGTGTTGCTGGCGCTGCCGAGTGCTCTTTGGCAGAAGGATATCTGTATTGCCCTATTTCTAATGTAATTATGGGTTTGCAACCTTGGCCTTTTAATGCACTCGTGCTACTTCTGCTGGTGTCCATAGAGAAATGGGATGGATATTGTTTATGCCGAGCACAGCTCAGCTCGATTAAGTCAATGAAGCTAAATCGAGGCCAATTTCTACCCGATGGAGCTGGGAGTAAGTCTCTCTGTAAAAGCAGTGTGGGTTGTGTCTGTCTCTGACAGATGGCTCAAGGAAGGTAGGGGTGTGCTGTCATTTTCTCACACTTTGGCAACATTTTGTGTAGCTGCTTCTGTCAATAAAATCTCATTTGAATTGACCTGAATTGACAGATATCTATTGACTTGAACAAGAGATGGATCCAGTCAATAAGCTCTCATGCCTCAGGGCATAAGCCAGTCACTAGCTCAGAGAGGGTTAGAAGGAAATATCCCTGATGTGTTGATTATTCCATAAAATTGTCCACTAGGAGGATTTATGGACATTTGGTTGCTCACAAATACAACATACAGGACTGTAGGGACCATTAACCTGTTCTAGTCCAACAGTTCTGAGGTTCTGCAGCTTTGAGTCTCTTTAGAAGAAGTCTAGTAGAAAGATTAAGTGTTGGCGGTGTTTATAAGCATGGAAAGAAGGATTTTGTTGAATCTTAATCTGGATACTGGAACCTGAGACATGCTTTCCCCTTTTCCTCTCTCTTCCTTGTAGGATCCTTTACCTCAAGTGGCAGACGTCACTCGTACAGCTCTTCTTGTGGTGGTTGTTCAGGAGGTGCCAGCTCTCGCTTCTTATGGCTCCTCTGCTTGTGCTGTCTTTGTATCTTCAGCTGTGAGGGCAGAATATCACTGCAATGGTTTATGCAGTAAATTCCCCTTGCTTTAAGCAAGGATGCGTTCATTAAAAACAATAGCAATGCTAATACAGCACTTTCATCTTCTTGGCCTCAATAACTTCCTAATTTGTCTCATGAGTATCAATCCCAGCCCTGCAGGGTGGGTAGGAGTTGATAGAGCTGGGGAGTGACAGTGGTGCAGAGAGGTTTGATCCGTTCCCAGAAGCAACACCCAAAGCTCCAGCTCAAGGCCAGAAATCCTTTGCCCCAAACTTTAATTCTTCTCAGCTTTAAAAACAAAGAATAACTCGAGGCTTTAATGTGTAAAAGCCACTTTGTGGGTTAATGCAGTCACAAAGTAGATGGTATCAAAAGTCCAAAGAACCTGTAGTCTCACACTGTAAGAAAAGTTCTCAGTTCACAGAACTCAGGGCTCTCTCTCTCCTGTCACATCAGGTGTGAAAGAGCAGAATCAGGAACCTCCTGCACAACCAGTGAGTTTCCAAAGTTCTCGCTCATTACACGCTGAGGAAATGACCACAAAGGCTGGAGTTCCACAGCAGTGCGGGATTGCTCTGAAACGCAAGCCGATTGAAAGGCCTTGGCTCTGATCTACCAAGCGAAAATCCCACCGGGACTCTGTGTCCTGTGTGCTTTGATAACCAGGAATGGGAAAAAAAAAATCCCTTGTCTTGGTTTTACTTTTATTTTCTGATCCCAAACTCAGCTAGAAGATGGAGAGGTCACAGTTTTCGTTCATAGCAATTTTAGAGAAAGTGTTTGGTTTTTCAATTAAACAACAGCGGAAGATGTGTCCCAGCTGGGCTGAGAATACAACTGTCCTACAGCTCACTGACCCTCTCCAGGCAACGGCATTGTCACTGTAGTTGTCCCACTCAGGAAGCTTTTGCTGTTTGAATTATTATTAAGGACTAAGTTTTGTTACTTTTCCTTATGCTTCGCACCCAGAAGCTCCTGAAGGTGGGAGGAGCAAACTGCTGGGTTTCAACAGGTAGTAGCTGCAGAATCTGCTTGGGGTCATGGTACCACCTTTGTGGTGTGTTTGCTCCCTGGAAGAGGTGTTGTGCCGGGAGGTCTTTATCAAACTTATGCCTAAAACAACCCCTAGAATCTCAAATACAGAAACTCCCTCATCAAATGGGTACCTGGGGCTGCCTGGATGCTCCCAGGAGCCAGGGTCTGGGTGTGCGAAGCTGTCCTGGTTTGAGGGGGGGCAAATCAATTTTCTCTTTTACAATTTTACTTTCTTGGCTGGGCCTCTTCTAGCTAACTAAACTCTGAAATTGGCAGCGCATTGTTTGAGGCTGTTTCGTCTTCAAGTGATAAGACCTGATTATCCCAAGGAGTGGTATGCAGAGAGGCCCTTGCTTATCCTTATTGCTAGAACAACCAAGGGCAGGTAATTTTCATCATTTTCCCCACTGGAGGGTCAGAAATGGAAAAGTGTAAAGGGGTCCCACCTGCAAGGAGGGACAGACAGGACAGGGGACCCAGAACTGACCAACAGGGGTATTCCATCCCATC
>VZRU01003707.1:43370-55199 GCA_013398155.1 Pedionomus torquatus | reverse complement strand
GAGGTGTCCCTGCCCATGGCAGGGGGGTTGGAACACGATGATCTTCAAGGTCCTTTCCAACTCTAACCATTCTATGAGCTGCAGGAATAACCTCACTCCTTCCCTGCTGCCATCAGCTGGGCACAACTTTTACTTGCAGTTGTGGGTTGGGTTGGAGCTGCTGTGCCACAGGTCAGAAGCTGTCACTGCTATCCCTTTAAGTCATCCTCTGTCCCTCTGTTCCCAGCTGTGAGGCTGCCTGTCAGCAGGGAGCATAAAACAGATTGTGACACAGGGCAGTGATTTTTTTTAACAATCCTATTATGAAAGACAGAGTGCTCCCATTTCCTTTGCAGCTTTTATCAAGACTTAAATTACTGCCAAGGGAGAAGGGGTGCAGGGCAAAAAACCTCTCTGCTTTTATTTTATTTTTAATTTTTTTTTAAGAAAAGATTTTGCTTAGTTACTCAATTCCTCCCAAAGTCTCCTCCAAGCAGAGATCCAACAGTATCCCTATTAAATTATATAGAGCGAGTCCAGTCCTTGGCTGTCAGCGGGACCCATCAGTCCTAATTTATCGCCCCAGGAAACACAGTACAATTATGGTAATAAATAATAATAGGATTCAGTACATGACAACATGAATGATGGAGCCTCTCAGAACTCATTTACATTGCTTTGTGTTGCAATCACCCTGCTTCTAATGTAATGCCAAGCAAATGAGCCTTTTTGAATATTGTGCAATCTATTGCAAGTCAACTGGCACAAAACTCACTCAATAAATCATGTTCAAACACATGCCTCTAATGACAGGTAAATCAACAATGAAGTAATTGCATTTAATGTATTGAAATACTGGACAAAAACAGTGACCTCAAAGTGACTTTTTGTAGAAGGTTTGATATAGTTGCAATGGCAAATGGGTATTTTTTTTTTATCAGGCACTTCTTGCTCAGATGCACACGTGAGAATTAATGATACGATTTCCTTTGCGCACTTTGATTTACTGGCTGCTCTCGGTGCCGGCCCGTGTCCTGGTGCTGGCACCGCTGGCTGCGGGGGGACTCTGCTGGCTCAGCCACTGCAGGGGACTGAACCCTGGGCTGGGTTGCAAGCTCCCTGAGGATCAATCTACCTGAGAATGAGTGAGCACTGGGGGCTTTGGTGCCGCAGGGTGGTGCCACTCCATCAACAGCAGTTCAGCTCTACCGGTGCAGACTGGTGGGGTTCTGCTCTGTTGCTTTCAATTGACGTTGTTCAGTTTCCCCAATTTCCTCATTCCTTTTATTTCAATAGAAAAGTAAGAAGACGGGTTGGACTGTGGAGCAGAGGCTTCTCTGGTACCTCCTGTCAGCCCCTCCTTTGGTTTCCTATGGGATGGGTTTTGTTGTTTTTTGTTTAGGTCTGTGGAGGGGTTTGTGGAGGATGGAGGAATATGTGTTTTAAGGTTCTGCTTAAACCAGAAGGTTGGGTTTGCTTTGGTGACTAGGATGACTTTAGACTTCTGATTCTTAATGGGATGTTTCAGGAAAGAACTGAGACCTTATTCCCTAATGCCTCATGCAGATATTTACATCCCCGCAGACCTCGTTGGGACCATTTCCTACTGTGTTGGACTGAGGGAAATGTGAGGGTATTTTCTGCTTCTTTGCTAGGTTGTTGACTGTAATGATCCTGTCCAAGATCAGCCAGGCTCAAAAAGTCTTCTAGAAGTGCAACTGGAAGCACTCTGCTGAGATAACGTCTCGGAGGACACTGCTCCAGGTCAGTACCGAAGCAGAGGTGTCTCTGCCTGTGCTGCCTGCTCACACCCTGCTGCTGACCCAGTGGGGTGCAGCAGATCCCAAACTTCCACTCACTTGGCTCTTCACAGCCGTCCAGGGACAAGCTGAGGGGACAGATGGCCAGGCCAGGCTTCAGGTGGCCTGTGTGCAAGGAGCAGAGCCAACAGATGAAAAGGAGTCTTGGCAAAACAGTTGCTCCATTGGTGTTGCCTCATAAAAACATGGCATCAGCAGAGGAAAGTTCTAAGATTATTCGAAGGCTAATGAAGAAGCGCCTCTGCAGATTTTGGCTCTAGCTTTATTCTCTTTCCCTTCCCTTTCAAGGGAATTTGGCAAGTGTCAAAGGTCTCCTTGGATTCTTCAGGCAAGGGAAAGGTTTTACATATCCCCAGGCTTGACTGTCGCTGCTGATAGCTCCCATATGATATAAACTGATTAGCAAATCATCTAGACTCAGGACAAAAGAATGATTAACTAAGAAAAAAAAAAAGAAAAGAACAAGAAATTTCTGCAATTTTAGAAAATTATTACCAGTTGTACTTGCCATCCAGTATGTTCCTCGGCAGTAGGAACGTCCAGTTTTCTTGGACACAAGGGCTTGGGGATCTTGGTTGTAAGTACTTCCAGTGTTGAGCTTGTAGTAGTTGTGTGGGACTTTGTTTTGGTTTTCCCTAAGTGCTAGGGTGGGTTCCTGAAGTGTCCTGAAGGATGTTGTCCCTAGAAGCATGGCAGGCATTTGGAACCTGGGCTTTCTGCAGCCCCAGGTCACTGCTGAGACCGGTAACGGAACCTGGCACAGCCCGGCAGGCTGGAATCAGAATGGGTGTGCTGGTAGTTATTTTGTGGGGGGCTTTTTTAGGCTGGGCTAAAGTCTGGGAATCCGGACTAAAGATGTTGTGTAAACTTTTATAGGTGTTGACCTAATTTTCTTGCTGTACCTAAAGGGAAAAAAAACCTGAGCTTTTTAGATGCAGTGATGTGAATATCAGTCTAGATAAAGCTGCTGCAGACCGGAGCTGGACCTGTGAAGTAATGGAGGATGAGGAGCTGTGCCCTAGTTCTGATCCAAGATTATTTTTTTTTGCCTACTATGTTGTAGAACCCTGTTTTGTTTTTTGTTTTTTTTTCTCCAAACGGCCATACTGTGCTCCGTAGGACGGTTGCTGCACACGTGAACACATCTGTGCCGTTACACGCCTGGTCCCACACATGCGCACGGCAGCCGGGTAACGACCCGCGGATCCCGCAGCCTCTCCCCCTCCCGCTGCCTTTCCCCAGCCCCCCAGCGTGAATTAATGTCAGCCGTTTGGCGGCAGGAAATAGACTCACTCCCCTTGTCATTTTATTACGCAGCTCCCCAGAGCCAATAATCAGGCTCTGGCTGTGAAAAGGCCCCGGCTTAGGCAGCTTGATTAATGACTGGGGGTCACCGTGCACCACCTTTCCCACTGGATCTCTGCAGCGCACACACAGCCCAGCTGGAAGCGAACAAGAGTCTGAAAGTGAGGAATAAAGAGTCTGAACAATCAGGAACTGAAAACAGCCCCGGCCAAGACAAAAGGGAGGAAATGCTGCTTTTGCAGGCATCCTTCATCAGAGTAGGGTTTTTTTGTTGTTGTTTTTTTTGTTTTTTTTTTTCCCCCTCCCCACAGTGAACTCGGTGGAGTTGCTGCATTAACTGCTCTGGAGACGGGGAAGGGTGCAGCCCGAGAGGATTGGGGAAATTTGGGATTTTGGCACAGGATTTGGGAAATGTGAACGCTTCTTTTCCTTTGCTGCCCCTCTACAGTCCCTTCTGTCTGTACCTGGCCGACATGGACTGTGTGGGGCCAGCAAACTGAGATGAAGCTCAGTGTTTATGAAACACTGGGAAACGAGGAGGACTAAAATGGGGAACTTGAAAGAGAGTGAATCGTCTCTCCTGCATCTCCAGACTCAGGTCCAGCCCATTCTGCCTTCCTCGGCTCCTGGGGAAGGGCAGATTGGGAGGATGGGACCCACAGCTCTCTCCAGGAGCAAGGGGACATTCCTTCTGCAGCAGTTCTGTTTCCCTGGTCCCTCTGTCACCTTTGAGAAAGGTGTCCCCTGCACTGCTTTTGTAGCCTCCAGGCAAGTTTGTCGGGTAGTGAAACTCCTGTTGTGGCAGCACTGGGATTTCTAGCCCCATGTTGGTAATTCCTCTCCCCGCTGAGCAAGCAAGTGCTGCAGGGGGGTGATGTCCTTGGCTTTCACGAGGGGTCCTGGGAAATGTTCTGCCTTGAGACATATTAAGCCCGAAGCTTTTCACTTGGCTTGGTCAGCAGTTACTCTCCATTTTCTTCCCATGTGTGGCTCTGCCCAGAAACCCAGCAATCCTTCCTCTTCCAACACTCTCTCCTCTTCACCTCTGGGGCCTTGGCTGTGCCCAGGTACCATGTCTCTGAGAACAGAGGTCTTGAAACCACTCTAAACAGAGTAAATCCTTGCATGAACATGAGGTACAGTTTCAATCTATTTTAAGCTCAGTTAAGGGATTAAGAGCACAAGAGCAGCCTGAGTGCTGGTCTATTAAATCACTTAAAAATTATCTATTGACATTTCAGATGCATCATCATCTCACTGTGACTTCAGCAGTTGCTCTGAATCCGCACAAATGCAAGTTAACATGCTTGAACGAAACATTTCTCATGGAGATTTAACTTAGTACAAGTTAACTTCTGTGTGCTCTAATGGCTCCCAGCAGCTCGGATCCCAGCGAGGGTGTCGCTTGTGTTGCATCGAAGTCTTTCCAAAAGAGATGTGAAATGTTGTTGCCCTACTTCTGTGGAACGAGGAGATACAGGGGAAGTGAGAGAAATCAGTCCAATAGCACTCAAGAAACTGGCAATAACGAAGGCATGTCAGTCATCTGCAGGAACAGAGGGAGATTTTGGATTTAATTCACCTCAAATTTCAGTTGATTCTGCACAAGTGAGTAGTGATTTTTGATTCACTGCAGACAAGCAAAAATGCTGATTTTACTGGCTGAGTCAGCTCTTAGAATCCCATTTGGGGATGGCAAATTTTATTCTTTTGTTGCTAAAACCAAATAAATAACAAAAACATGTTCAGAAGAAGAAAAGGTGGAAGTCTGCCCTTGACTGACCTGATCTTTAGGGAGAAAGACATTTTCTTCTGTTCTGCGTGTCACTTCCCACCATGAGATGCATCTCTGGCAAAGAAGCTGGGTCTAAGATGGCACGGGAGAGGGAGGGAGAATTGAACTGGTGCAGCTGAAGCTTCCAAGACCTTATGGACTAGAAATAGCAAATCAACTTCCATTGTGTCACCTTGTTCCCACTCCCTCTTCTGCCCCAGAGAGTGCCTTTCCCAGTGCCCTGCACTGTCGTGAATTGTCCAGCTGCTTTGGATTGACTCCAGGGACGTGGTTTTATGCCCTTTCCCTTGGGAGAGGGTTTTGCAGCTTAACGGAGCTCACAAGTAGGAAAGATTTGCTGGTAATCGGGCTACGTTTTTCCTTGCTCACTTTCATCCTGTTGCTAATTAGCTGTAACCCACTGGCACGTTTCTCCCCGGTGAAGTGGCCTTAGAAACCCACTTCCAGCATCTCACAGTTTCCCGTTTCCTCACCATTTTCCCATCTCCATCTCTCCCCATCGCTCGCCATTTCCCTGGACAGACTGGGTCCCTGTGTTCTCAGTGGTACCCCACTGGGAGAGAAGGCACCCTGATCTCCAAAGCCAGCACCCATGGAGCGAGGAAGGCAGGCTTAGAATTTGCTGGAGCTTCAAAGAGCTCGGGTCAAGATCCAGCAAACTCAATACCCGAGGAAATTAGGTTGCTAGGATCCCAAGATTGTTTATTATGCTCTCAACTTTAATTAGCTGTAAGTAACATCATGTCAGTGTTCTGCCACAAATGCTAAAGCTGTCAAGGCAATTTTACCAAGTCTGGCAGCTTAAATCAGAAACAAGAAAGTCAACATGTCAATAATGGATCTAGACATGATGGATATATTAAAGGAGAAACCTAAAAGTTCTGGACTTCATTATACTGACTTCAGCTCTGAAAATGTATGCCAGAGAAACCTGCACCTCATTGGAAAAGCCCTGTGGAGATATTGTTCTCAATTATGGGGCACTTCTCCTCACCTCTGTTCATTTGATTTTTTTTGGAGTATATACCTTACAAAATAAATTAAGGGAAAGGGCAAGGGTGGAAATAACCTGTTCAGGTTCAATTTATACAAATTTAACTCCAGAGGTAGAGAGGGCACAGTCAATCTAAGGAGGGGCTGCCACTCCCCTTTCAGAATGAACTTCAAACCCCTCAAAGAAAGTTGTCCTTAACATCAGGCGCTTTCAGAAACGGGAGATGTTTGTTCTGGTGCATGAAGCCCTTTTCCTCCAATCTGATGTGGGAAAAGCAGCTTTTGCAGCAAAACTACCCCGAACAGCACAACTGTAACCCAGGTCTTTAATGTCTCCTCCTGCCCCCGTGCCTGGGGGTGCCCTGTTGTCTCTGAGCCAGAGCTGTTCTCAAAGAGCTCTGGGGAGGTGGATTTTTTTTTTTTTTTACATGAATTTCATGCATTTATTTATTTATTTGTAGTGCTGCTTTGGAAAGGGCTTGATGCCTGTACCACAAGCGCAGTGCTGCCCCAATGCTGACACACAAACACAGGCGGAGGCCTCGCCATCCCTCTGCCCCCTCCCTCGCTGCCCCCATGCGGAGAAGGAGCATCTCTTGTTCTGGGGAAGCTGTTGGGTGCGAGGCTGATGCCGAGAGTCACGGGGAAGAGATGCCTGAGCTTTGGCTGCAGGGGATGTGTGTGGGAGAGAGAAAGCGCAAGAACTGGACTTCCTTTATGTTTCATCAGTTAATAGTTGTTTATTTTCTGACATGTCCCATTTGAAGTGTATCTTGGCTTGCGTATCATACATACGTCTATTAAAATTAAGCAGATTTGCCACGGTCTGACAACGTTAATGCCGCTCTGAAAACATAAACAGATGTTTTAGGGGCTCTCAGGTTGTGGGTTAACCGCAGCTGGCGTGTCTGCGTGTCAGGAGCCATACCTGGTGGGAGAGTGTCCGTGTGTCCTTTGGGCGGGCCGTGAGCCGAGAGAAGTGGAGAATGTCTTACTTGACACTAGTAGTGGTAACGGTTGACTCAACGTTTGTTTTAGAACATGCACAATTCCAGATTTTATAAAAGGAGTAAAGAAATCCAAAGCTTTTAGTAAAGCTGGATGGGCCCCTCAGTTCAGCAGAGTACGTGTGCACCTGCCAAATGGGGGAGTGGCTGGGTGCCCGCTTTGCTCAAATTCTGATGGTGACCCCCCATCACACCCACGTGTTTTCGGAGCAGAGCCGTGCCCTCTGTCTGTCGTGTCCCATCTGGTGGCAAATGAGAGACCCAAACTGGGTACAGGAGCCTGAGCACCCCACAGTGCTGCCTCCTGCGGGCTGATGGTTTCTTTTGTTCCAGTTCCAAACTGATTAAGCTTTCTGAACCTCGGTACAGGGCTGTCTGATGTACCTTCCCAGCACTGGAGATTTGGTCACTTCTCAAATGTTTTACACTTTTAAAACTTACCTTCACTTCTCAAATGTTTTACACTTTTAAAACTTACCTTGCTTTTTGTTCTTTCATTGAAATACTCCGCTGTTGTGTTTCTGATGGGTTTTGGTTCTTATTCGTTGCATTTGCTTTGGGGTTGGCTCTGAACTTCCTTCTCTTCCCTGTTTTCCATCAGTTGACTTACAGCACGTTCATGCCATGGGGATCTGCTGGCTCGGCTCTGGGCTGGGTGGGGAAACTGGTTTGGGCCACAGCTCCAGTTCTGTCTTTAACAAGCGTCACTTTTTGAGGCTCAGCATCATGCTCGTGCAACTTCAGTGCTTCTAGTGTTCAGGCTGTTCCTTGTCCCACTCCGTGTGTGGTACCAGGATCACTGCTCCTTGTGTCGCTCCCTTCTCCCTTGGCCACCGCAGAGATGGAGCTTCCTGCTGACTGAGGGGCTGCACGGACCTGCTCTGCAGCTGCTTCTCCTGGAGTTCAGCAGCATGCTGAGGCCATCGTGGAATCCAAAATTTGGCCCCTTGGCGCAAAAGCTTTCTCTCTCATCCACATTTGGCTCTCCCAGATGTTGTTGGTCATTTCCGTGTTGTAATTAATAATAATAAATCAACAGAGTCCGTCAGGGCTGTCTGTTTCCTGCCACCACTTGGATTAGAGAGCTGTGTTGTTTTCCAGATTTTCCAACTGTTGGTCAAGGGAAGCTGACACAGGGGGACTGTTGGTTAATAATAAACCCCACCACATTTCCTCCCTGGGAAAGTAACATCTTCACATCTGCTTTTGGGTGGAAACATCTGTTCTGTCCAAGCCTTGTCTGTCTTGAGAAGAGACAGGCATTCTGGGCGAGTGTTCCAGCTGGGCGGGTGTTTTCTTCTCTTTCCCCCTCCCAAAATCTTTCTGACACTGATACGCGCCAAGCAGCCAGCAGCATCCGAACGTTTGCCAGGCATTTGTCTCTTGCACAAAACCGTATGAGCAACCCAGGGAAAATCATGAAAGATGCAGCAAGATTAAAAAAAAAAAAAAAAAAAAAAAAAAAAAAAAAAAAAAAAAAGAAGAAAGAAAAATAAGTCTGCTTCTTTAAGGATGCAAAGATTGCAGGAAGGTGTTATCAGCTGGGTGAATGTGCAGGAGCAAAGGCATCAGAGCTAATGGAGGCTTATCCTCGGCCTCTAACAACAAATTACAATAGGCAAGTCCTGGTCTATAAAGGAATTTCTATTAACAAAGCGGGAAAATTATGGAGGGAAGGGAAAACTACACAATGCTTCTGTGCTAACCCTACTCCAGTAAACAAATGACTATCAGATTAGTGGCAGACATTACCAAGCAGGATATACACACTCAGGTGACCGCAGCAAGTATTTTGCTTCATCTTAATGGAGAAGCCCATGACTTTCTCACTGCAGCATCCCTGAGATGGCAGCGGTCTGTGGCGTATCACAAGCCAGGAGGAGCTTTGCTGGGAGCCCCATGGCCACCACCTCTCTCCAAGACACAACCCAAATAACTTGAGATGCATAAATCTGAATTCTTTCTCTCTCCTTTGGTGGGTTGAGTCCTTACCCTAAAGTAGCAACAACCACATTTGGCCTTGAAGCATCTGACCAAAGAATAAAAATTGCCCCTGCCCACGTTTGCAGCCTGCTGTGGGCTTGCATTCCTTGAGGAAGAGGCCTGTATCTGGCATGGTAGTTGTGGAGTATCCCCTTAGAGGAGTCTCCAACATAACTGTATCTGTGCACCACGGCCATGCAAACAGGCTGAGTTTGACAGCAGTATCACCACGGCTCAAGCCTTTATCTTCTCAGTCCATAAACATCGTCTCCAGTGAGATGAGACAGAGCTCACAGCTCATGCTGCCTGTCACATTCTGCCTCCCCGGTGCTCCCACGTCTGGCTTCACTTCTCAACCACTTCTACTTCCAAGCTCCACTTCTAGAACTCGGGTTCAAAATCTCACTTGCACGTGCTGCTGTCCCCTTTGAGAGGCTTTCAGGTCACGACTGGAGCTCTCGGGGGTGTGTGGAGCTCCTCCTGCTGCCTGATGCTCTGCCCAGATCTCACATTCCTCATCATCCTTGGAGGCCCATGGGCTGTCAGCAGCAGAACCTCTGTCCTTTCTCCCGGCTGGTGTCAGCGTGAGCCAGGGTGACGGTGGAACCGAGGAACCTTTGGAGAGCCAAGATGCTGTCCCTGGCTGCTGTCTCCTGGTCCTCAGGTCCTGCTGGGCATGGGAAGGCAGCCCGTGGTGACAGCAAGCAGCTGCGGACCCTTCCAGTGAGTCTTCAGCTCTCCGTCCTCACCCCACGGGCGGTTTCTCTGTTGCATGAACATTTGTTCCTTGTCGCTCGAGGGGAAGAGCACAGTGTGTATCAAAGCCAACAGTGCTCCAGCAGTGAAAATGTGAGGAGAGATGCTAAACAGCTCAGGAAAGGATTGCAAACCTCAGAGTGGTGAAATGGAGAACCGCAGCAGTGTGGCTGCAGAAGATCCAGGCCAGTTATTTATCTTCTTGTGGCCACTGTCACTCCTAGACAAGCCACTGCCCGCCTGTCTGTGCCCCAGTGTCACCCTGATGGCAGGTGCCATCCCGAGTAGGTGTCAGGCTCTGTGTTTGCTGGGAGAAGGTGTCACTGGGAGCTCTGTGCCCTGAGGCCCCGTGCAAAGTGTGAGAAGTCAGCAGAAGCCCTGCCAGGCGATGGTCTGACTTCTCATTTTCTTTCATCACCCTTGTATTATTTTTTTTCTTTGATTGCAAAGGATTCCGGGTGACAGATTTTGTGCAAAGAAGGAAGAGCATAAATTGGGCAGGACTGGCAGCGTAAGCCGCCTCCCCTCCTGCACATAAGTGCTGGATCTGGCCCAGCTGACGCTGGTCAAAAAGTCCTGCTGGTGCAGATCCGCGGTCAGAGCAGAGAGATGCTGCTGTGTGGGGAAATATCAGGCACTGGAGATGATGGGAAGGGAGAGCAGGGGGTAGGTGCTGTGCTGGATCCAGCTCTGCAACGCCAGCAGAGCAAGGAATTGCCTTGGGCAGCAAAACAGCCGAGTGGGAGCTGACTCGGGGTAGACGTTTTTGTTTGTCCAGTCCTTCACTTGTGCTGGGAGCCTGTGCTGCTCTCTGCGAGTGAGACACAGGAGTGACCAGGGCAGGGAGCAAAAATGGCTTTCCCAGAGTGGGGAAGAGGGATATATGGGGTTTTAAGAAGTGAATCCTGGAAGCTGGGCCGGGGGGGAACACCCTTGGTGCCTCTCTGTGAGGTTTACCTTGTTAACGTGGTGTAGAACTGCTCACCTTTTCCTCTGTGTGTCCTGCGATGCTTCCCCACCCTGAGAGATTAAACTAGCAAACTGCTGCATTGGCATAAGCAAGGGAAACTGAGGCACGTTGCATTGGGCTCCTTCATCGCAGTCTCCTGTGTGTCACAGGCTGTGCTGGAGGAGCAGAGCTGAAACACTTCACCCTTTTCCTTCCTCCCCAGCCCAAGCCGTGAGAAGTCTTACAGACCATTGCAATTTATGAGGTGGTCTTTGGGGTTGCAAAAAAATCATGGATTGTGACAATGTTTTATGCGGAACACCAATGTGAAGTCCTTCCTGGGAGCTCTGGAAGGCCAGCCTGAACCTTGCAGGTTTTGTATATCCTTCATCTGAATTTTTTTGCAGCCATGTGAATTGTTCCCCTTTCAGTAGCAAGCTCTGTTTGTAGCAAACACCTCTGGTGGGACCCACCACTGCTCAGTGGGGCTGTGGCAGAGGACACCGCCGTGGCCGGGCTCGTCTGCTCCATTGCAGGGGGTGGAGATGGACAGCAGAATTGCTGCCTTTGACCTGTCAGGGAACAGTTTCTTCCCAATTCTTGCACATCAAGAGCTACAAACCTTGCTATTTACTGCCTTCCCCGAGGTAGCCCAGCAAGCCCACCAGTGGCCCAAACAGCTCTTGGTGGGGTGGTCAGAGGGGTCTCGTGGACCCCAGGGCTGGGGGAATGGGCAGGGAGCGCTGCCCCAGCTGCCTCGGCGGCTGCTGACCAGGCTGCAAACCTTCCTGCAAGGTGGAAAGCTGAGAAAGTGTTTTTTGCCAGCTGGATGGGGATTTATGACTGCAGCGGCGCTTTCTTCCTGCGCTCTCTCCTCCCGCGCTCAGACGGAATTCGTCAAGCCACGTGGTGCACCCTCTGCCAGGCCTTGTATGGATGAATTCACACATTAGAGAAGGATTTGTCTCCCTCCGCTCCCCCTCGGGCGTCCTGCCGCCTCCAGCCGCCCCGCTTCTCTGCACAAAGGAGCCAGGTCCCACGGCCGAGGCTGGCCCCGGTCCCCATCTCTCTCCAGCCGCGCGTCGTACCCCCTGAGCCGGCTTGTGGCATTTATTAGCGGGAGCAGAAAAGTGCTTGCCTCATCACGGAGAGCAGCTGGAGACAGAAAGGTTTTCAAAGGCGTGTGACTGACCTCTACCTCGGCTGCCGGGAGCCTGGGTATTGCCGACTCAGTGGAATTTT
>VZRU01003707.1:0-17690 GCA_013398155.1 Pedionomus torquatus | reverse complement strand
GGACATCTGTCAATCAGGTTTTGGTAAATTTGGCTGAAACCACGACATCTGGGAAGCCTGAGCTGAGAGGGGATGGACACTGGGTTTCCTCCCTGGTTGCAGAGAGGGGGATGCAGCATCTGTAGCAGACCAAGCCGGGTGTTGAAGCCAGGCATCCTCCTACCAGCAGACCCGAAGCAGCTCGGAACAACCCGGCTTTAGTCTCTGCTTGGGTCAGCCAAGGCTTCCATTACTTGTTATTATTGTTTATTTACCTGTTTATTGGGAGAGGTGGATAATGGCAAGGTTAAGCAACAAATTGCTGTGCTTCTCCCCCCTCGGAGAACGTGGGGCAGAGCCTTCCTAACCTGGAACGTAAGCCCTAATGGGGAAGGAAAATTATTTTGCTTCCACTAAAAGGGCAATTTTCTGATCAGCTCTCATTTTGAAGCGTGCGGGGAAGGGAGAGAGCAAAAGGAGAGAAATATATATTTATTTATATGTTTTTAAAAAAAAGAGAAAAGAGAGGAAGAAAGAAAGAAACACTTATGCTTTAATGGAAGCTCATTTTTGTAAAGTACCCTAGTGGCCCCTGTGGGCCCAGAGAATTAAACGCTGTCATTCATAGCTTGAAAGCGGAGCCATCCAGTTTGCAGACACCTGTCATAATTAAACTAATGGCTCTGAAAATGTGCCTTGATATTAAATCTATCTTCCACCGAGGAGCAGGGCTGATTAAAACCGCTGTTTGACAGTTAATGATGAACCTCTCGCTCGCTGAGCTCCGTAACTGGAACAGACCGGTTCATCCCTCCCTCCCCTCGCCGAGCCCTTTCCCGCATCCCTCCCCGCCACCTCCCATCCTGAGCTGCGCGGCTTCTCCCTGGGTCCTGGAGATCCTGGAGATGGAGAGTCCTCAGGCTCTCGATACGTTCTTGGGACGGCTGATGTTTGCCACGGTCTTGGGACTCCAGATTGTGGATGGGAGAGGAGACATCTCCGAATGGGAAAGGGGTTGACTTGTGGTACTGCAGAGCTACTGATGATGGGGGAAAATGCTGAATCACACCTTTCTGCCCAGAAACTGTGCCCTCTCAGGGGCTGTGCATGTAGGGGAGCTCAGAGAGCTCTTTTTCCAGTGCTGGTACTTGGTAGTTGGCATCAAACCACAAATCTTCCTTGCTCCGGGGTTCATCATCTGCTGCTGCTTATTCCCCTGAAGATGTCAGAACCGACTTCTTCTGACATCACAGCCTGTTGCCAGGGCAATGGGTTTGCTGTTGCAAAACCAGAACTATGATTAAACAGAGAAAGAAGACTCCTTAAGGAACAAAATGGGTGTTTACTTGGAAATGTGTCCAATAACTACTTGGTACTTCTAAATCCACGTCTCTAGCTGGACTGGCCCAGCTGTTCCTCTGAAGCCGGTTGTCTCCTCTTTTCTTTTCCACTTGCTGCCGACCTCATCAAGGACACAAGCTAGACAAGGCGTGAGGACTGAAGTCCCGCTTGCCCCACAGGTGGTTGGTTTTGACACTCAAACCACAACAGTGATCCCTGTGGGATGCCCAGATAGGAACAGTAATCCCCAAGTGAGTGCAGAGCTAATCAGACACAGCCCTAATAATTAGTGTGACACAAACTCTGCAAAGTACAGATAGGCATCAGCAGTTCCAAGTAGCATTTATTATTACTTGCTGGGTCTTTTAGTCTCTAGGTACTTAAATTCCCCAGCTCTACAATGGAGATAATAAAGCTTCCTTGTCTGCTTTGTTTTAATTGATGATGAGCTCCGTGGGGCATGGGCCACCTCCTCCCTCTGAAGGCACCGAGACCTGTGTTTGGGGCATCGTTAGTCATTCTGCGGTACCCTATATTCATGAGTGAGGATGCTGCTGAAATGGTGAGGGGGTCCCTTGATAAAAAAGACCCACTTGTTGGAGCGGGCTGGTGCCAGAAGCCTTCTCCTCACCCCGACACCCAGCCGGGCTCGTCTCTGACTATCATTAGCTTTCTTACCCAGCTCTAATGCCATCCGCTGCCACAACAGTAATTACCAGGAGATTAGGCAGCATTAAGCACTCTTTAATTTGACACATTGCAATGATCTCCATTCAGCCTTTCTGCTCGAATAACTCTCCATAAATATTTTGTGAGGCTACCAAAATAAACAGAGGCTCGGCTGTTTGCACAGCTGAGATCTTCACAGCGTTTTGAGAACCCAGGTAGCAAAGCCGAGGGTGGCTCCAGGGGCGTGGATGGGAACCGAGTGGTCAGTTGGGTATGTGAAAGCACCGGGGAGTGGGAAAATGTCCTTGTATAGCAAAATTAAAAATAATAATGATAATATATGCCTTGCACCGATGGCAATTTAATAGGAAACATTTTTTTTAAACAACAACCCAATAAAGAGGGATGGGTATTTATGTAAGAAGTGGCTGCATTAGAAGAAATAATAATTACACTGGAGTTGTGTTCTCTTTCTTTTCTTTCTTTTTTTTTGTGTGTGTGTGTGTGTGCTATTAGCCTAGACATTATTCATTAAGTAATGCAATGGAAAACCACTGTTAATACAGCTATAAATCCCATGGGCCCCCATTGCTTCTGAGATAGGATCATTTGGTAATTACAGTGCATTAGAAGTTCAATATTCTTTCATTTTTTTTCCCCTCGGCTCCTCGCCTGGATGAGTGGTGGGATACGGAGGCGTGTGCCGGGAGGATTTACTGTAAACACACCGCGTGATGCTCCTGCAGCTGGAGGGAGCACGGGGGTCCCTGCACCTCCCGGGGTGCCAGCCCCTCTCTGCCCACTGGAGAAGGAGCCCAGGACAGTGACGTTCCTGGGGTTGGCTCCTCGATTGGCTGGGGAAGGTGATGTCTCAAGCTTTCGTCCTGCTTTGTGGGCAGTGTCTCCTCTTGCTGTGAGAGTCACTGGGGACCAGGGCCCTGCAGGAACTTGGGAGAGGAGAGATGCTTTGGCCAGAGCACGGAGGAGCCAGGAATGGAGGAGGAGAGAGATTTTTGTGGGTTATTGACATCTTGACAAAAATATTTGCTGCTTTCAGGAAGATATTGCAGGGGCCTGTGAACAACCTGGAGAAGAGAAGGCTCTGGCGAGACTTTATAGTGGCCTTCCAGCCTCTAAAGGGGATGCAGGAGAGATGGGGAGGGACCCTTTATGAGGGAGTGTTGGGATAGGACGAAGGGAAAGGGGTTTACACTGAAAGACGGGATATTGAGGTGAGGTCTGGGGAGGAACTTCTTTGCTGGGAGGGTGGTGAGGTACTGGAAGAGGTTGCCCAGAGAAGCTGTGGCTGCCCCATCCCTGGAGGGGTTCAAGGCCAGGCTGGATGGGGCTTGGAGCCACCTGGTGTGGTGGGAGGTGTCCCTGCCCAGGGCAGGGGGTGGCACTGGGGGGGCTTTAAGGTCCCTTCCAATCCAATCCAAACCATTCTATGAACAGCCAGGAAGGGATTGTCCATCTCCACTCAGCTGCTCACCCAAGCCCACCTCAGTCTGGGAGGTTTATCAGGGGTGACACCTCCACCATGGGAAAGAAACTCCTCTCCCTCGGTAAGGCAGTTACTGTTAAACAACAGGGAAACCTGTGGGTTGCCTGAGCAGGGGCACCTTCCCCTTGTGCAAGGCAAACGGGCTCTGTTGACGGTGTCGGTACCGGCTCGGAGCCGTCCCTGCTCCCGGAGCAGCCCTCGCCAGCTCGTGGCCGGCTCCCTCCCCGGCTCTCTCTGCTGAACGGGGAGAGCTGTCAATAGACCTGTCAATGAGCTACTGGGGACTATTGATCGCCATAGGCATTTAGGGGTCACTGGTCGATAGGAACTCTCATCAGGCGATGTAGGAAATGAGCGCTTTCAAATACAGGCAGCAAAGTGAGACTCCCCAAGGGGGAATGATACAACTCAATTTTCCCCTCTCCTGTTGCTTTGTCAATTTGCCCGAGTCTGGAGAAGGTGGTGGCGGCAGGAGCAAGGAGAGGTGGGGGTGGAGAGGGAGCAACGCATCCGAGTGTTTGACTGAAAACATCTCGGAGGCTGAAAAACAGCAAGCCACAGCCCAACCGCAGGGCAGCGCTGGGCTCGGGACTGGGGAAGGACCGGGCACCGAGTCCAGCATGAAAACTCACACCCGCTAATACAGACATAGAATCATGGAATGGTTAGAGTTGGAAAGGACCTTGAAGATCATCGTGTTCCAACCCCCCTGCCCTGGGCAGGGACACCTCCCACCACACCAGGTTGCTCCAAGCCCCATCCAGCCTGGCCTGAAATACTTCCAGGGATGGGGCAGCCACAACCTCCCTGGGCAGCCTGTCCCAGTGCCTCACCACCCTCACAGGAAAGAATTTTTTCCTAATATCCAATCTAAATCCCCCCTCTTCCAGTTTAAAACCATTACCCCTTGTCCTATCACTACTCTTCCTGACCAAGAGTCCCTCTCCAGCTCTCCTGGAGCTCCCTTCAGATCCTGGAAGGCTGCTCCAAGCTCTCCCCGCAGCCTTCTCTTCTCCCGGCTGAACAGCCCCAGCTCCCTCAGCCTGTCCTCACAGCAGAGGGGCTCCAGCCCTCTAATCATCTTCATGGCCCTCCATTGGACCTGTTACAGTTTTCCCTTCTTTGGGTCGTTTCCCAGCTCCGTGCACCTCTCTGACTTCCTTGATTGTAATATTTTTTTCAGGGTTTGGGGTTTGGTGGGTTGTTGTTTTTTTTTTTTTCCTGTTCTCAATTGCTCAAGGCCAGTACTTGAAATTAAACTGTCTCTCTGTGATGCAAATCAGATAAGAGAAACCAAATGAGCCCCATGTGTTCATCGGCAGGATCCTATTCTGCTAAAACTCGTTCTGTTTCATTCTGATCTTAGACAGATGTAAATCAAGAGGAACTTACTCTAAACCAATGTCAGCAGGAAAAAGCTCAGCAGAAATAACGAAAACACTGTGCCTTGTGTGTTTATCGCTCTTCAAGGGAAGATAAACTTCCAGCCCAATCGTGATTTCTCCAGCCCTGTGCAGGCTGCAGTGGGATTCCCAGTAAGGTACACCAGGAACTGGGGTGTGCTGCTGGGTGGCGTGGTGCAGGCAAGGAGGAGAGGGATGTAAGATAGACTGGAAACTTGAGGAAAGGGATATATAAAGCATTTAAAAAAAAAAATGTGGTTTGGGGGAGTTTTCAGAACTATGGCTCAAAGTTCAGCAAATACACTTCATCCAGGGCAGCCCAAGGGGCCACTTGCCACCCTTGGCTGTTGGCCCTGCCCAGGGCTCTGCCACCTCCCATGGGCTGAGCTCCCTCCTTGGCACAACGGAGGGGTCCCAAAGAGTCCCAAAGACAGAACCCAGACCGGCCTCTACAGCCGAAAACTGGGGACTGCTCTGGTTTAGAAAGACCAGCTCCCAGACTGGGTCTAGAAAGGGAAATTGAGGAGCTGAGCCTCAGATCACAGAGCAACAAAAATAATAAAAAAAAAACAGCAAGAATCAGCCCATCTGCGGGACGGTCCTGCCCCACGGACCCTTCCAGCAGAGGGGCTGGGAGGACACGAGTGTCCCCGGTGTCTGGGTGGCACGGAGCGGTGGCAGCGCTTCTGCAGCACCGTGGAACAGAATAAGGGGGGAAAAAAATAATAAAAAAAATAAATAAATTGCAGGTGAATAAAAAGAAGCCCATTTGCAAATATTGTAGGGAATGCATGTTCTCATACGTGCTGCTATTAAGTCCGTTCGTATCATATCAGCAAACATCATGTCAGCTTGGAGAGGTTCCTACTTATTTCTTTTTCCCCGTGAAATGTTTTTCAATGCCTGAGCGAATCAAAATGAATGTAAATGAGGTTTATTAAGTCAACCCCACACGGTGCTGTATTGTCAGCGTTTGTAGGCTGTGACAGGTTAGTTATTGCAGTCTGAAGGGAATGTCACCAGCACAGCAGTCTTCAGAAGTAACTTTTAAAAAGAATAATAATAATAATAACAACAACTATAACAACAGCATCTCTGGACTATCTGTGATGCTTTGAGAAGGCATTTCACGGAGAGGTGGTTTGTCTGGAGGGCATCTTCAGGTTCTGGAGCCTGTGAAGGCAACGTGCTCTGGGTGTGCGTGGTCTGTACTGGGGCCAGACACCAGCTCCACAGTTACTTTCTCTCCTCTCCTGGTTGGTGCACATCACCAGTCACCGTGACATCTGGAAGATACCCGTTTGTAAACAGAACCCCCTTGAGCTGTCTCATGAGCCTTGCTGGTCTTCAGTGAGCCAGTCTCATTATTTTTAGTAAATTACTTGGGCCTTGGCAACGCTACAAAAAACAACTAGTAAGGGGAGCGTTAGTTTAGTTAGTTATTTAGATTTAAAATAACAGAGACGCCCATCCAAAGCTCTACATGCCTTAACATTGTTAATTGTACAATAAATTCCATTCAGTTACAAACTCTGCTTGGTTAATACCCTCATTTCCATGGGCACGCAGCCAGCGAGCCACCACCCTGCTGTCGTCTAGAGAGCTCGCTCCCCAGCCCTTCTAACTCTCCGGTCTCTTGCAGCACGTTTGACGAGCCATCAAACCCAGGGTGCTTCTGACCAAGTGGAAAATAGACTCCAGGAGCATGGAAGCCTCCTGGAAGATGCCCCAGGATCTCCTCGTTGATCCCAGTGGGACAGAGAGAGCTGGCACGCATGGGAAGGCTGGTCCCAGGTCATTCCGTGGATCCTTTGGTGAGACCCGGGAGCTCTGGGTTGGTTTTCTGTTGCTGCTCTTATCTCATGAACTCCTCCTAACATGGGCTGGAGAACTTCAGTGATCTTGACTCCTCAAAATCTGATAGTGGCCTTCTTTAGCAGTGTGCACCTTTTTTTTTTGCCATCTGCAGCTGAGTCTGCAGGCAGCCAGAGGCTCCTTCTGGGTAAGCTCCTCCTTGCGCTGTGCCCCTTTTTCCCTGTGAACTGGACTGTCCGTTACTGGACTCTCCTTCGGATCATTCTGAAGGAAGATCCTTTCCTTTGGATCCGTGAGGAGGGTGGGATGTTTGAATCAGCTTTGGAACCGTGGAGGTGAACCCTGTGAGTCAGTACGGATGCGTGCAGTCATACTGACTCGTTAGCTGCCTCTGCTACGTGAAAAATAGGAGCAAGAATGAAGACAGCTTTGTTCTTGAAGCCAGCAGACAGAATCCAACCCTCCCCTATATGAGTTTCCAGCAGAGCTGGCCTAAAATTGATCTAACGAGACACCCACAACACTTAATATACTTTGGCTGGGTTAGTGTTAGATCAGAAATGCTCTGAGGATGTCACAGAAGCTGGACAAAATTATTTGTTCCCTAAAGGTATCGATCTGTGCGAGGTGCCTTGCAGTCCATCTGCAGAGAAGGGAGTCGCAGCCTGACAGAAACCTGCTCTGGTTTTGCATATTTATTCCTCCTTTAAATCATTTCCAAACCACTAAACCATTTTACAAGGACGAAGGAAAACATCAATTACAATTATAGTGAAAAACTCTTTCAAGGCAGAGCCTGGTAGACAGAGAATGTAGCCATCCATTTGTAGTTTTTCACCAGATGCTTCATAATATTATGGTCTGTTTCCTCCTCACCCATCATCTCTTCCCCTTGTCCCACCGTATCTCTGAGATGATGGTGTTTCCAGCCAGCGGGTGGAGGAAAGGAGGCTGGACCTTTCTCTCAGATGCTCATGGGTGACACTTTGGTCCCCCAGGGGGTGATACAGGGCTTGCTCTTGGGCAGGTTTTGTGGACCTTCTGCAATCTCCAGCTCAATTCCAACCCATGTATTTCCTTCTGGGCAGAGGGAGAAGGATGCTGATGGGACGTGCTGGGCCAGCGGCTGGTCCCCTCGGGGTCCAGCGTGGCTTCCAGCAGGGTCTGGCTGCGGCTGCTCGCCCAGAGGGGCTGCAGAGCTCTGCTGCCGAGAACAGACGTCTTTTGTACCATCAGTTGGATTCAAACCAGAACAGAAAACGTACATTTGCTGTAAAATTTGTGAAAGGGTTCACGCACAGATAGGTCTGCCTGTCTATCCTGTATTACTCGGAAAAACCCAAAATGTTCCTTTTTTTTCACCCCTAGCAGCTAGAACTTGTATAAAAGATAATGAAATCAGTGATTTAGCACAGCCTAAAAAAAGAGAATTAAACAGAGGAAAGTGGCTCAAAGTAAAAAGTTTTATCACACCTATATGAAATATTTTATCCCTATGAAAGATTAAAACTCGGCTGATACCCCTTCCAAATCCCTTCAGGAAAAATAAAAAGAGGCCAAAATCCCCACTCCCCAGCTTCGGTCGGGGTTTTGTTCTATAGTGGACATCTGTGAATTGGGTCTGCTCCCTGAGACAGGAGGTGAGGGTGCTGGGAGTGCCGAGTTTGGGGACGGGTTTTCAGTCCTGTCTGAGGTCTTGGAGTGTTTGCTCCCTTTGAAGAAGGGACGTGGAAAGTGGCCGGAATTTGGGTTGTGTCCCTTTTGAACGTGCCCGGCTTCTTGTGCCTGGCCCTGGACCCGGCGCTTGGCAGGAGGAGCCGGTGCTTGCCACGTACATCCTCCATGGCACTCAGTGGGCTGCAGTCCTGATAGAGCAAATTAAATTAGCCGCTAATTGGTTAATTGGTGAGGGGTTCTGTAAAGCAGCTAGGAGCAAATTAAGCAGGAATGAGAGAAGTGCACATTTGCGAGCAGCGATTGCTCTCTCTGAGGGCTGCCAGTCAGTACCGTGGGCTGGGGAGCCAACGGGGAGAAGAGCTGCTGGTGACACCGAGGGCTCGTCCTGTGTGACCACAGGCTGGGTGAAGTTGCCCTCCACGTTGGACCACAGAACCACAAACCCCCCTCCCCAGCTGAGGGGGTCTTGAGAAGGCTGAGATGCCAGAAGAACTCTTTGCTTCGATGGACTGTTGTAATTAATCGAGGTCTGGTGAGGATCAGTCTAGGTCCTGGGAGGCAAGAGCAGACGAGACCATGTGTCTGTGCCGTGTGTGACCCACCGTGTGCCCTCCATGTGCCTGGCTGTGGGTCTCGGGGAGCATTTGTATGGACATGACCCTATGGATAACCCTGTGGGAACCCCGGGGTTTGTGTCCTGGGGAGCTTGGGAGCGGAGCGGGGCCTCCCCGCGTCCCCCGCCGCCTCCCCGGGGGGTGCTCGCACTTGCTCGGGCTCGGCAGCATCCCCAGATGGTGCCCCCAGATGGAGCTCTAGTCAGCGAGCTTCTGCCTCCAAAAGATGAAGAATTACTGATCATCTTCCTTGTCAAAAACAGAGAGGGGAGGGGGGAGAAGGAACCTTTCAGAAGTAAATGTGGGCACTTGTGCCCGCAAAGGAAGACCCCCCTGCCCCGTTGGAGCAGAGTCAATCCAGGGCGGTGGGCAAGGCGAGGGGGGGCAACCATGGGGGTCCCAGGGACAACGTGGATTTGGATTTTCCAGCCTCGTGTGTTTGCCTTTAAATTCCAGCCAGATGCCACATTAACTTGCGTGACTCCTTGTCTGTAACAGCACATAATGCAGCACGAATGATGTAACTCAATGTGATGCCAAAATTTATAGGAAAAGACACTGCTTTCTGAGGTCAGGCTGGTATCTGATTTAAGCTGGCAGCGGGAGCATCAGTGTTTCTGCAAACCTATATCGTGGCTCTCCAGCAAATCACATTACTCTGAAAGACTTTGGCGGGGCCCCTGATCCAGACAGCTCTTCAAAACTGGGGGCATCAATTAGGCTGGAGCGCATCAAACCCACGCAGGGCTGTTGGGGTCCCGCTCGGACAAACTCCTAAAGCACTTTCAATGAGAGAATTTTTGGGGGTGGGTGGTGGGATTTTTTGTGATTGGGTTTTTTTTTTGTTGTTGTTGTGTTGTTTTTTTTTTCTTCCCTTTTAAATGAGCAGAAGGATTCTAGATAAACTCGATAAGGGCTGGAATCCAAACAGCATCCTAGAGCCAAAACTGGAGTGACAGCTATTCCGGGTAGTGAAAACGATGACAGATTCTGAGCAGACAGAAGTGAACATGATAAAACAAGCAGGGCCATTATCCCTCCCTCCGCAGAAGGAACACGCAGGTCCCATCCCGAGGGCTGCGGCTGTGCCGGGCGCGGGGAAGCAGGAGCCGAGGGCCGGTCCTGGAGGAGGCTGGAGCTGGACAAGCGAGATGCTGGGACGGGGCTTGGGGAGAGGCAGGAACACAACCGGCCGCCTTCGACATCCGAGTCCGAGCTCTGCACCAGATTGTTTCTTCTGGTGCAAAATGACTCCTGAAATGGTGTGGGGAAAGTAAAGCCAAAAATGGCTAGTTTTGGAGAAGTCCTCAGCCAGGGAGACAAAGTTCTTGGCCGGACCCTAGGGAGGCTCAGGCAGTGGGAGGGGAAAAGCCCCCTGCTCAAAGCTGGATTCGTTTAGCTCCACTTGGGTGGGTTTCAACACAGAGATACTGCCTGTGGTTTGCTGAAAACTTCCAAAATCTGGTAGCCAGGTACTTGCCCAAGGCAGGAGTGTCAGCTCCTCTGAAGCCCCGAGACCTCGTCTCCTCTGCCTCTCCCTGCGCTCGGGGCTGGGGGCAGGGGGGTCGCTCAGGAAAGGAGATGGGGCTCGAGTCTGGCAAAGGCTTTGGGCTGGCATTTAGGGGTGACTTAGGGCAACGGGATCGGGAGCCAGGGATTGCTCACCAAGAGGCTGGAGGTGCTGTGGCTCGGGCTGCAGTCGGTCTGGGATGCTGGGAGCCGGGGGGGGGCTCTCGGTCGGGCGCACCGAGAGCTCTAGAAGCCGTTTGCAAAGCGTTACCTTTGAATAAGTGTNCGAGAAGCCCGGCGAAGGTTTTTTCCAATCACTCCAGCCACCACCTCTAATTCTTTTCTTCCAAGTATAAAAATCATTCTTCCCCCGATCTGGGCTGTGGTCAGAGCTCGGCGCGGGCCCATCAGTCACGGCGGTGATTTGGTTCAGCAGGTGTTGGTTNAAAGTCTCACCCAAGAGTTTCAGATAATCATTTATAGCGATAATATGCTCGGACATGAAATACGGCTGCTGACGGTGACACCAATAATGTATAGAACAATAAAACCCGTCGCTGCTGTTGCCGTCCCACGGTCAGCCGGCAGCGTGGCACGGCCGGGGGGCTNTCACGGCTGTCAGGGGTTATGGAGTATTTATTGAGTTTGTGTCAGGTCCAGATGACCAATAGCCGGCAGCCGCTGGATACCCATTGACACTGATGATATTGCTGAATTAAACTAGGTGATGTATACAGAACTTGCTTAGAGCTAGTAATGAAGCTGGGAACCATTTGAAACACAACACAGAAGGCCCCGGTGCTCGGGGCTTTGCTCTCTACCTTTTAAATAAAAAATTATTATTATTTTCTTTTAACGCCAAAGGAGAAGCCATGAATCGAGCTCCCCTGAAATATTTAGAGAGAAAAATAGAGTAGCCCAATGGAAATGAAAATCATCTTTATATTCTGCAGATTTACTGCCTGCGAGTTGGCCGGTGACTGAGGAATTTCTCAGCTGCTTTTTAGAAAAGCATCACGGGGGAAGGAGAAGCGGGGAGGATGATGAACTGAGTATCGATTACGCTTCAAGGACCTGATCCTCTAAAAGGCTTCGCTGAGCACCTTCAAATCTCATTGACTCCGGCTCAGCACGGGTCGGGGTCGGGATGCATTTGTGTTGGGGCTGTTGTGTCACGTGTGACACCCCCTGAATTACACTTTTTGGAGCCTGTGTCTCCCTCTGCCTGTCACCTGGGTCATCCTGCCCAGGAGTCCTGGGAGAGAAACTGAGGGAAGAGGCAAGATGCGCCCAGGGTGCCAGCCCCTGGTACCCTCAGGGCTGGCAACACCCCGCTGCTCTGTGACCTTGGGGCTTGTGAGGGTCTTGTCCTGGGCACCACCAGCTCCAGCAGGGCAAGGCAGGATGGACATGGGGCTCTTCCAGGCAGAGGGAGCCTCGCACCAAACCTTTCATCTACCTCCAAGAGGGAGATGGGAAGGGAGAGTCATTTTTGAAAGACTGGGGTTGTCCATCCAAGACAACAGCTCCTCTGTCTGGAGGTGGAGTCACCTTGGTGACAGGGTTGGTGTCAGGGACCAGGGTTGGAGTGGTGGCATCCATCAGGCCAGAAGGTCCTCAGCAGATCTGGAGGATGTCCTGTCCTACCCACGGAGGCTGGACACCTCTGAGCAACCACAGCTCGCCCCTGAGGCTCCCCTTCTGCTGTGGGGATGGTTCCAGGTTGGTGATTAGACCGTGCTGCTGCTGAATTATTCTGCACGGAGCATCAGAGTTAATTTGGGGGACAATCAGCTTGTCTGAGGCTGTCACTGCTGCCGGCTGAAACCTGCAGTGCTGGAGAAAGAGCAATCAGAGCTGCGACCTTGGCAAGGACTGGGGTTAGATTACAGGCATGATTAAATGCCAGGGAGAAGGCTCTGGAGCTGCTATTTGAATACCTGTTTACATGTAGGATAATAGATGGCCACCCGCTGCCTGCAAGGCTGTAATTCACTCTGGGGATTCTGGGGCTGGGATGACACCATAAACCATGCGAGGCAGAGTGCAGGATGCTTGCGAAGCAGCGCCGAGGCCCTGCGAGTGATTTACAGCCGCGGGCTCACTCCACGGCTATCTAATCTATTGTCTTTTTATTGCAGACACTGCACAGAGAAATTATTATTGTAAAAAATTTGTTTAAAGGAGCTCTGTAAACTGGCTTTGATCTGACAATTTCACCTTAAAATCCTCCCATTTCCGCGGCTGGAGGAGAGGATGTTTGGCACCTAAATTATCTGTAGGTAGGACTCCATCCAGTGAAGAGCAGGAGAGAGTCATCGCTCAGGATTTTACTTTGGGGTACGTATGTAGGGTAGAAAGAAGCCGGGGGATGGAGCTGAGTAACCCCCGGGTGTGTGCAGCCGGTGAGCCTCTCGGGGATGTGGTTCCCCTCTTGGATTGGGGCTGGGCTCGTGGTGCTGCTGGTGACCCCCGTGGAGCTGTTGGGTGTTGGACCAGAGCATCTGGGGCAGGTCTGGGAGGGATGGGGAAGGACGGGGTTGGGGATGGAGGGGGTTTGGCAAGGAGAGGGTTGGGGAAGGAGAGGGTTGGGGATGGAGAAGGTTGGGGAAGGAGGGAGTTTGGGAAGGAAGCAGGCAAGAGCTGAGTTGCTGAGTGGGTCACCTCTTTTTTTTTCCCCCTATCAAAAGAATAGGTGTTAATGACTTCTCTGAGCTTCTACTCCTCCTGATTAATCATCTCTTTGCAATCTTTTCTGAAGAGCAAGGTTTAGGATTAGGGCTGAAAGCTCAATTTGATTAAAAGAGAGTCAGGTGCAAATTAGGCGGCATTTGGCGCTTAGTCTCGCTGCTTTCTGTAACAGGGCCCAAGATGAAAATATTTCAATTACTATTTACTCTCCTTTCGTGTCTCCCATCGAGGCAGCGCCAGGAACTCTCTGTGGGGGGGTCCGTAGGGGTGCGGGAGGTCCCGTCGGCCGGGCTGCGAGCGCGGGGCTCGGGCAAGTCGCCTTCAGTGACTTTGTGCTACAGACTCTCTCCGTGACCTTGGGCAGGAGACTTCATCTCAGCTCGCCCTGGTAAACAGGAGATAGTATTTCTCTATTTCCTGCAGTGCAATGTGAGAATAAATCAAGTGAAAACGGTGGGCTGTTTGGAGCGGTCCGGGAGCCGATGCCCTCCTGAGGCTTGTCTCCAGACCTGCTCTCATTGCACATCTGCCCTGTGTCGCCGGCTTTCCCGCTCCACGCTGCTCCTTGGCATCCAGCTTTCCTCTGAAAGTCCTACTGTGCTTTTGTCAAAGTCCTGACAATCTCAAGCGGCTTTTTATGCGCGTTTCCCCAGGGTCCTGCAGCAAATAATCAGTGGTGTTTTATACACACGGCCAGTGCCTGTCTCCCACCTTCCAATTTGCCGTCCATCGTTGTGTTCGGACCTGCAAACCGGCGTTCAGACCTGCAAACTCCTGATTACCTTAATGCCTTCCCCTCGCTGAAACCAGGAGGGTACCCTGAGCTGGTGACTAATTGGCCAAAGCCATCTGACGCCGGGGTAATCTATAAATGCGTAATCCATCCATGTCTGTGTGGCAAGCGAGGAATAAAAAGCGCTTTAGAAAGAACAATCATCTAAAATCATCACAAAAGGCATTGGCGCCCAGGTCCCTGCCCATCCTCAGCTAAGAAAATGAGGGTTCTGAGAGATTAAGGCTTGAGGAGAGCTTTTCTGTGTCTCCGTAGCTTCTTGATCTACCTGCTCCCTGCTTGTGCTAAACAAAGATAATAGAGTCTGGAGTCACCTCTACGTGGTGATGCAGCCACTAAAGACATTCCCCTTTCTGCCTTGCCAGCCCCAGAGCAGGGGAGGTGGCTCAGGCACCCTGGTGGCTGTGACTGTACCCTGCTCCCTTGGGACTGCCTTAGAAAAATCAAGTTCCTAAACAGCTGAAAAAACATAAAATGCTCCATATACTCTCTATAAACAAGCAGTTAGAAAAATCCAGGCTGGAAAACACTTGGTGGAATAAGGTCAAGCTTCTCATATGAATCAAATTAGCGGCCGCTCAACGAGCACCACAGTACATTAGGCTGAAGGGGCTGGGGAAATGCAGCTATTTTCAAGGTTATGCTTTTGTTTCCTCCGAGTTCATCTCTTATTTCCAACTCCACATCACTTTGGAAGGGGGGGATATTTTCGGTCCCCTTTCCAACATCTGCTCTGAAGGTGATGGAGAGAATCCCCATTTGGTGTAAGAGAAGGGAGATGGTGTCACGGAGCAGCATTGGGTCTCTCGGGTACCCTTTGCATTGCCTGGTCTGGGAAAGCTCCTGGGAAATAACAAGGACAGGATGGGGGAGACTGAACCCTGAAGGAATTAGACAGGAACCATGGGAGGAAATTACCTGGAGTGGAAATTACCCAGAGCGGCTCCCGTTGTTCTGGGTTGGGAGCAGTGGTGGGTTCAGGCCACCACTGGGGGGAAAAATTGGGCAGGGAGCAAGAAGCAGGCTGCTGTGTCCCAGGTGTGGGGTGCAGGACCCCTCTGTTCACCTTGACACCCTTCGAAACCCCAGCCTTGCTCTCCGGAGGAGGGGGGAGGCTGGGATGTGCCCCTTGGCTGTGTCTCTGAGGTGTCTCTTGCCAGGGTGCCCGGCTGTCGCCCTGCTCTGCCCCGGCGTCGGGCAGGGGCGCCCCGGCACCCGCTTCTGGCAGCGAAAGTGAGATTGAGCACGGCTGCGGATGCAGAGAGAGTTTCTTCAAACTGAAGCGTTCAATTTTACTCCACTGAGCATCCAGTATAATCCATTGAAAGGGCACTGTCCTTCAGGCCTTTCAGCTGGGCTGACAGCTGCCCACTGATTAATTGACAGGTTAAAAAGATTGATTCCACATGTCAGAGCTGTAACCCTGCCAGAACAATACGGCTGTCAATTGGGCTGTAAAACAGACGCTTACATTAACAGCCCTGACAGCAGCAGCACATGAACACATGCACCTGCCTTTATGGAGAGCCTAAACACACAGCCGGGCAAAGATTAATCATCTTGAAAGCAATGTTGTGGGATCAAATAAATGTTTCTGCAGTGGAGAAGTGGTGCAGCGCCGGCTTGGCACCGAGTCCGGCTGCAGATGGTACCCGGCGGGCGGAGGGCACGGGGACCTCGGCCTGGGGGCTTGCCGTCGCCTTCAGTGCTTGACTTATTATCTTGGCCACGTGTCCTGCCTTTCTCAGTCTACCTGGGCTCCCGCAGACACGGCATCGATCCCTGCTGTACCTGGAGCATGGCTGAGCTCGCCATCCCTCAGCCTTCCCGGGGGCACCTCTCCATCCCTCTCCCGTCCTCGCCTCCGGCTGGTTTTCGGCACAGGTAGCGCAAAGGCTGCCCCGTTCTGGGGCTGCCCGGGCAGTCGGCAGAGCTCAGGGCATGTTCCAGCACCAACCAAGCCCAGCCCTGGACGGGAAGGAGCTCCAGAGATTAGCGTGGGCACCAGAAAGCAAAACACTGAAGTAAATCACTTCTTCCCCTCTCTCTTTCTCTGTCTCCGTTCCTTTCCTTATCAGCAAAATGTAACTCATTAATATCTATCACGCAGGGCTGTTTCCAAAGATCCTCAGCTGGAGCACACTTCAATAATCTAAAAGACTATTTATTTTTTCTGACATCCTTTGAAGCTGGGCCCAAATTATGGTGAGGTGGAGACGGTCACGCTCGCTGGGGCTGGGGAGGGTTCTCCATCGCGGGGGGACTGACCCCAGCCCCGGGGAGGGGGGGGACACGGGGTGCCCCCCCCAGCCTGCTGAGGAATGAAAAAACCCTCTGCAATCCGCAGAGATAAGGAGAGGGTGAGTCACAAGTGAGCTGGGCTTTGCCAGAAGACGTTTCAAAGCTTTTATGGTGAGATTCAATACAGATATACAGAGATCAATTATCTTAAAAGCAGCAAGGAGGTTCAGCAAATATTTCCAGCTTTAAACAGGTTTATTTCCATCTGCACTTATCTGTGCTATTTAAACTCCATTGCTTGCAGTTAATCTTTTGTAATGCAGCATAAGAGGGCTTATTTACTTTCTAATGACATCAATTGGCCATAAATATTAGACATCTAAGGTTCGCTGGAGCTGTAGGGACAGTTTTCCATTCCTCCTTGACATTTGACTATTTGCAGTGCTGCCTCTCTGTTTGTTCTTGTGTGACTCACTTATCGGCTGTCATAGGCCCGTGTTCGATTTATTTAAATTGAATGAATAAGTACATTAGGCAAAGCTGTCAGGAGAGGAGAGAATGGGAACGCAGGGGGATGAGTGATAAGTCAACAAGCTGCGAGGGAGATCCTTAGCGGAGCCGCACAAATCAAAGCGCTAAATAGGAGGAACAAAGACAGCCCGGTGACACGGTTCTGGTACCGGGGAGGCTGCAGATCTCAGGGTAAACAGGAGCCACCGGCCGTAATCTGCGGGACACGGAGAGACGTGTGTTGTGGGCGCCGTAGCCGGGAGCAGGCACCGCCGCAAGCCAGAGCCTGGCAGCGCTTCGGCAATGCTCAGGGTTCCAAGAGTTATTCCAGGATCAAAGGCTCCAGACTATTATCTGCCACTAAGGTGGGAGCTGTGCAAATACCCAGATAGCTCTGCACTCAGGGAGATAGTTTTTCTTTTTAAGATGGTTTTTCTTTTTAATTTTTGTCATAGCTTGCTACTTGGCCCGGACTAATTAATTGTGGAAAGCTCATCTCGCAGCCCCTACTGGAACTGTTTGCATTGAATCCATTGGTGATGATCTGAGAGGGGGGAAGATACCTCCAGTTATTTTGTCCTTTTTTTAGATTTTTTTAGAGGGGGGTTGGAACACGATGATCTTCAAGGTCCTTTCCAACTCTAACCATTCTATGATTCTGGAAGTAATTTGCTTTTTGTGACAAGGTTTAAAGACACATTTTTCAGGGGGACCATGTTGACTGGCTGGTCACCAGTGCTGGTGCTGCCACAAACTTGTTGTGAAGGACACGGAGAGGAGCACGGCGAGCGTTACGCTCCTTCTGCATCCTCCATGGTTGAGCACCGTGTCCCTCCTCACCACACCAAAGTTTACATTTCCCTGTTCCTTTTACCAAGCCTTTGGTAAAAGTTGCGTTTTGTGCAAATTTGGAAGATCTGGAGCACAAATCTTATGAGGAGAGG
>VZRU01003704.1:137580-210314 GCA_013398155.1 Pedionomus torquatus | reverse complement strand
ATGATCTTTGAGGTCCCTTTCAACTCAAACCGTTCTATGATTTTATGATTCTATATAAAGTATCCTGCATTCTTGAGCTCCCAAAAGTCTCACTGGCTGTAATGGAGCTTTGTGTTACACTTGCAATTCATGACTAGGTTTCATTTTAGGCGTCTATATTTAGTTGTTCTCAGGCATTGTTGAGGGGAAAGGATCTGCCCCAATAATACATCTCCAAAGAATGTTGGTGGTGTGAAACACTGTATTTATTGAACAATTTAGCACAGTGGGCACAAGATGGGCATAAGAACATGCAGTTCTTTTAAAGTAAATGTTACCTTATGTACCAAGATGATATGTTGCATATCTCTGTCCTTTTTTAAAGTGTAATGTTATAATGTTCGTTGCATTTAGAAACTGTGCTGGGGGAAAAAGGGGGGAACACATAACACTGGGTCTCATGATTGTGTTAAGCCACCCACAAAAATCAGAAGTATTCACAGATTAAAAATCAGACAGAAATAGGTCTTAAAATATGTTTGCAACAATAAATTCCACTCTCTAGGTTCAAAATATACTTAATTGTATTCAATGTTAATTCATTCAGTGGCAGAGTGACTCATGCTCATTGTTGAATGATAAATGGAATGGATGTGAACCCCTGAAGTGTACTACACAGTGAAGAATTTACTGGCACAACTGCTAGACAACAATAGATAAGCTTTCTAAGATCTGGATGTGAAAATTCCATTTTTGAAAATCAATGAGTCAACTCTCTTTTGAGTAGGAAGAGTTTAATACCAATTAATATACTTTATTATACTGTAGTTCAGTGTGTATCTCAAAAGGCTGGCAATAAAGCCTGAAGGATACTGACAATAATATGATGCAAACCACTGTTCTAGCTCCCCCACTACCTTATTTTCTAATATATAACCTGTGTTTGTTCCTGGAAGATAAGATCTGGGTTTAATTACATCCTTGGTCAACCCATGCAAAGTAAGAAATTGCAGGAAGAGGGGTACTTCAGGGAGTAAAATATTTGGGTGAACTTCCTCTTGTATATTTAGAGAAGCATAGCACTTAAATTTCTCTGAAACATAAGCTCACTTTTCTTCCCCTCTCTGGAGAACTCATGAGTAATTGGTATGCAAAAGTAGTAAGTAATATATTCAGGTGTTTAATCTACAGTATTTCCGAGCACATGGTACTTTACTTGTGCTTATGTTTCATCTTTGAAAAGCTATGTGAGAAATTAATTTAAGCCATGAGAGTTCTTGAATGTAGCTGTATCACTCTGAAAAATGTGTTTTCCAAGGGGACTGGGGGAGAGTAAACTATCAGTGACTACCTATAGGCTGCATAACTGCCCCTGCCAGTGGGCTAAGCTCATAGGCACCCAGGACACGCAAGTACAGAAAACTCCCCATCTCGTCAGATCCACAAAGGATACCTGTGCTGTGCCCAGAAACCTTTTTTACTCAGTAAGAGCAAAGTTACTATGTCAGCCTCCATCCTGAAATGATACAGATTTATATTGCAGGTCATCAGCCCTTTCTTATTTCAGAGGTTTGCCAGGAAGAATTATAAATAGTTTCAGGCAGACAACCATATGTTCTGTGCAAATGAAAGCAAATAGTTCTGGTGTTAATCATATTGCTTGTCATTGAGCAAAACAAAGCTTTTGAAGCTAATTCAGAAATTTCCGTTACATGAAAATGCAAGCTTTTCTGGCTCTGCTTACCTGGGTAGCGTTAGACTTGTACATACACATAAATAGAGTTGCCTCCAATCAAGGTCTAACAAATATACCCTGATTTAGTGAAAGTTGGTTAGAAAACAGTATTGAATCCAGACTTCTTGATTTGTTTTAAAAATAACTTGCTGGATGAATGTACCAAAACTTTCGAAACATGAGTGGTCATTAATGGAAAACTGTTCTTGCAGTATGTAAGACTGACCCATGCTTTTAGCTTGGTGAATCTTGCCTGACTTTCATACAACCTCCCAGTTTACTACTTTTATCATCTTTAGTCAGTTTGTAATATAGATGTTGCCTTATTTTTGAGATACAAAACAATACAATTTAAAAAGCAAAGGATGTTCTTTCTGAAGATTGTAGAGAGTTACATCTACATTTCTTTTTTCCCTTTAGGAAGCTCAAAGCCTTTTACTCGCTTTAAATAGCAATGCTTTGTATCTGTCACCGTACCTGTCATTATCTCATTGTTATGGTTTGTGTGTTTGGTTAGTAACACATGCTCATTCGCCTGATTAGCACCATGCTTTAATTTCATTTAATAAGTATATCTCAAAGTCAGAATGATCTTCATCAACCAGAATAATTCAACTTTACCATGTAGAATTAATTAAGATAAAGACTGTCAAATGAAATGTAAAAAATAATCAGTGGTTCTCATTAAGAGATAATAAGAGATTTTTTTTGTTTATCAGTTTTGTTTTGGTCCCAGCATCAAAATTTAAGAACGGTTACATGTTGTGAGCACTCATTTTAATACATTTGATCTCATCTGGCACCATGCAAATAAGTAAAATCCTTAACCTTCTTTTGACAACCAATAATTAAATACTAAATTCTGAAAAAGAGCTTTAAGAATAGGTAGCTAATTTAGGCATACATCAGGAATTTGATGAAATATGTAACACTTGAAAGATTAGCTGAAGCAGTTTCTGTTAGAACTTAATGACTGTCTGCAAGAACTGCATCAGTCCTGGTACAGTTTTGGGAGATGTGAGACAACTGAAGGAAGTGCTGTTGAGAGAAAAGAAAAAGGAGCATCTGGGGAATTGTAGTTGTCAAAGAACTGACTGCTTTCTGTTCCCGTTCAGAATGTCCCGCTTTGGGCGTCTATCCGTTGCTCTTGTCATGTTTAGGTCTTCGCTAGTTCTCTGCATATCGCAGTACTACACCCAGTGTTGCTCAGCACATTGCCTATGTGCCTGTCCTAGATGCACCTGCTTTGTCTTCTAAAACTTTTTACTAAGGTCTAGTGAAATATGCATAGGCAACAAGACTGTGTAACTGAAATGTCAATGTCAACTATAATGGTAGTTCAGGTGGGGACCTAAGGGTGTTTTTAAAATCTAGTTTGTTAATGACTTGGAGCACAACCAGTGGAAAAGCTGATGTAAAACATTTGTGGAGCAAATCCGGATGGGGAGAGGTTTGGAATGACTCAGACTGCGAGAGTAAGGATGGTGGATAAATTGGGGAAATGGTCATAAGTAAATGCATGAAATGCAATGCACAAATACTAATTCTGACAGCGGGGAAGGAGAAATGTAATGCACTAGTGTAAAAAAGGAACCATATAAGCAGGCAATAATGCTGTAGAGAAGGATGGAAAGGAGTTTTTAGTGGGTCAAAAAATCAGCCAAGTGATGCTGTTACAGAGGAGAAAAAAAAAGGTAATTTTAATTCTGGATTATGTTCGTAGATATGTGATTTGTGAAAATGCATGTGTAACTGTGCTCAGTAGTGCTAGAAGCTTGTTGAGAATATGGTTTATAAACAAATTTAAGGTAGAGAAGTTAGAGCTCAGAGGAGAGCATCAGGGCAATATGGGGTTTAGAAAAGCTGGAGAAGTCTGATTTTTATTTTTTTTTTTTTATAGAGGATAGAAGACTTGGTCTGGCTTTTCTCTTTTTGATAAAGCTGGATGTAAGAAGGATGGAGCTGACTGATTCTGTGTGTCCTCTACGGACAGGGAAGAAGTAGCTTGCAGTATAAAGACATTTTGATGTCAGGAAGAGCTGGTCTCCTGAAACAGACAGCTATTCAAGATGGCTGTAGAGTGTCTTTGGAGACTTTTAAAAACAAGGCAGACAAGTATCTTCTGGGAGTGCAGGGATATTTTTCCCCTGACTAGGGAAACTGCTTGGCACCTTCTCTCTGACTGTGTGCTTGCTCTCTTCCAAAGGTGAGCAGAGTATGGAGGGAAGGCAGTAAGCATTCATAAGGACGTAAGGAGTTCACTTGCTTCATGGTATTGCCTCAGCGAGCAAGTCAAAGTTTGGCCTAGACCACTCTAATTTAATAAAAGTTTAATAATAATAATAATAATAATATGAAAGGATATGTAGGTTAAAACACAGATGTATGTTGAACTAGTACTGACACAAATACAAGATGATGACTGTATTTCAAATCAGGGAGATTCTTCCTTCTTAAATGTGCAGTTTCTTCACGATGGCAGCATTGTTTGTTTTGTGGATTTCCTTTGTGTTGTTACATTTCCAGGACTGTGGTAAACAAAAAGGACATCATAAACTGTCCAAGAAACATGAGCTTTGTGGGGTTAGAGATGTCATCCTGATTGCCTTCAATAAAATCCAAGAAATAGAAGTCTCACCCTTTCCAGCTCATTATTGGGCAGTGAGCCCAATGAAGTAATTTTCTTTTGATTATGCAGCCAGTCCTGAACATATGAATAGATTTGATGACTGCATGCTGTGAGTTGTTCTTTTTTTATTTTTTTTAATTTTTTTTTTCATTTTATGGATTTTATTCTGACTAGAGGCTATACAGTATGTTATACTACCCATTGGACTTGGCTGCAGAATCAAGCTTGAAGAACAGTAATATTTTGCCAACTTATTCAGCCTACAGTCACTCAGCCTACAACAGCTTGTCAGCTCTACTGTAAAGAGCCAAATAAGACTTTACCATAATGTTTCTTCCTCTCTCTCTTGCAAAAGACAGTAAGTTTCTTGTATCAGATTGTGCAGAATTTCTTGTGATGCGTGGCCAATAGCTCTGTTAATACCTCTTGTGTTCAGAAGAGGCAGCCTGGTCCTGTTAACCTGAGTGCTGAAGAGGAGCCAGGAAGAAAACAATTCTTTTTCGTGGAGTTACAGGAACGTTCTGTTCCTAACGCATCTATGGTTTTGTGAGCTTCAGCAAACTAAATGCAGAGGGAGACGTAATTTCCACCATTATGCTGCGATGAAGAGGAACAGCATCCTAAGATCCTCAGACCATAAAATGAAGGGCTACTGAACTACGGAAGGAAAAAATGCTCCAAGGAGTAAAGTCCTCCAAAGGCATCCATGCGACACACGGCATCATTGTCTAATAAAAGCTGAGAAGAATGTTTGTCAGAAACACTCGCAAGGTAGTCCATAAAACTTTGCAGGAAAAGTGCCTTTCAAGATGAAGTTTCTCTGAGCACACTGCCAGCAAGAGGAATGAGAGATAACAGTAGAAGCACACCTGGCATCTATGTTTAGGGAAAGACTTGACTACCTGTAGCTCTTTACTCCTTAGGTATCTCAGTATACCTATGGAGCACCATATAAAGTTAGCTAGTACTGAAATCCCTCACATTAATCCCTGGCAATTTAGCTTGATGTCCCTTATGTACATTATACGTGCTCTTTGGAGTTGGAAAGTTTTAAATTCTCTAGTAAAAGAACCCAAATCACAGCTTTCTCTACCTTTTGCAGGTACCTCTGAGAACCCATTGCATACCTATTTTTTTTCTGTTGTGCATTTTAGCATGGCAAAGTATACACTAGTTCATTTTATGTAGGCAGGCATCTTAGATTCCAGGATGCTGGACGAGTTAATGGCACAGCAAAGAGTCTGCATCTGGCTACTCTGACCATGCCAGCGATGGAACAGAAGAACAGGAAGTGGTGAAAGTACAATAATTGTACCAGAATAAGAACAAGAATATCATACAGATCTAGACCATTCTAGCTCTAAAAATAGGGATGTAATCATAATTAAAACCTCACATTCTAACTTAATTTAGGTTCCCTTAGAAGAGCTGCCGATGCTTTCACCCCACAATTTGTGTTGCCTGAGCAAATCTTCAGGAGTTGTATTTATCTGCATTGCCTGCTAGCCATGACAATACATGTGGCTGGGAAGGTTTCTGTGTTGTGGTCAGACAACACAGCAACTCATCTCTCCCTCTCCTTCTCTCTCTGCCTCCCAGTCTCAGTCCCACTGGGGCCTTTTCTTTCACGTTCTGCTGCCAAATTTTCTCCTTCTCTCCTGTCATACGTTCTGCTTATAAATTGCCAGAGCTCTTTTTTCTTCTAAGTGTTCCCTTTTCTTTCTTCTCCTTCTCTCTAGTCTTTCTACTTTCATTTTGTGTTAAATTCCTTTCTGTCTCACTTTTTTTTTTTTTTTTTTTTGGTTCTATTACCATTTTCTGCAGTTTCTGTTTGCAAGTTTCTGTAATTACAATTTGTTGGTGTATGTGTGATGTTTCCTTTTGCTGTGACTGCTGTAGAGTGCCTTTCAGAGCAAATGTCAATGCAGTTTGTGCTTCTGGGTAACAAGTATAATATCCTTATGAAAAAAATCTCAAAAGTTTTATATAATATGAAAACACAGACATATGAATTGATTTTAGTATTTTCAAACTATGTTACTTTACAGTAAACATTAGATTTTTTTCCATAAACTTCACAAGTCATTGTGAAAGAATATTGGTAGAGGAAAAAATATTTTCGGGGTAAACTTCTGCAGCATTATATTTTCTGCTGCTTTTCACAAATGAATAGGAGACTTTGAAATGTTCTGTTAAACTGAGAGCAAATACAGCATGAAAAATGGTGTCTTCTCTGTAAATGCTGAGACACATGTATTTTTAATACCAAGTAAACTGTTGTCAAACCACTTCCTATCAGTTGTTGAAAACAACTTTCTCCATATTTGAGTAATGTTTTGTATTCATTTATTTATCTAGGATGAGAAATAGCAGGAACACGAGATTTTCCTGGGAATGCATCCAACAAGTGCTGGTGGAGGCTTTCTTTCTAGTTAATCAGTTTGTCAAAAGGAGTACTTTTTCCAGCATGCAACATTATTCACTTAATTTTTCATTAGGCCTTTTAATGTGAATACTATTAAAGCAACCAGCTGCGATATGGAAATGTTAATTTATGCCAGATCACTTGGAAGTCCTGACTTTTCATCTGTACAGCAACAAACTGAACTGTAGGTTCTGCGTGTTGCTAAATGATAGAGGACACAAGGCAGCCAGGCTGAGCGAAGGTGGTTGAACTGTGCCCTCCCTCAAACACCCCACACTTACTGCAGTCGTCCTTAAAGTTTGCTCTCTGTTCGTATATCATAAGTGAGTGTTACTCATAAAGGATTTTAAGTCCCCAAGCATATGTGTCCACTTCCACCATTAAAGTGGTTTCAGGTGCTTGGCATGGCTGTCTCCAGGCAGACTTTCTTAAATAATTGATAGCTGCAGTCCCGCTGCCCATGGTTCCCTGTCTGGATGTACTCACGTTGTGTTTATAGGACTTTCATATGAGCCCTTGGCTGACAGAATGTGTGGTAAGGATCTCACACTTTCTTTTATTAGTGTGACCTATTTTCACGTTCTCAGGTGACAAATTATGCCAAATGAGCTTTCTTGCACCTACTATATGATACAATGAGAAATTTGTATGTCAACCACAGCTGTCTAGAAATGTTGTAAAACTTTTAGCGGTGTGAGGCACTGGGATTTGATTGCCAGAAAATGTTGAATGAATAAAGGGGAGAGGTATCTTACAAACTAATTTTTCAAGTATTCAACTATGAAGAAATATGTTGCATTTGACTTACCTCTTTTCTTAAGAAATAGCTATAGCATTCCTATGTCATGTTACTACACTCAAAACCTTGTTACAAGCAAAAGGCAACATATCACAGGAATTGAACCAATAATTTACTTTTAGTCTAGTTAATAGTTTGTTATTCCAGTCAAACTCACCTAATTATTTCAAAAAGGCCTCATAAATGATACGTTAAAAATATTATAGAAGAAAGTATTCCCATTATCTATCTTTTTTCTCTGGCTTTATATTCACTCTCCTTCTGAGTCCTCAGAGCATGGTTTTTGCTTTCCTCAAAAAGAAAGGGTTGTATATAAAGATGTCTGGTAGGGATAGTTTACTTTCACCAATTATTATTTCAGGCATGTTTACAAAGAGGAGGGGGGGTGGGGGGATGGAAATTGGTTACTGTTGGTTCAGATCTCCTGTGTTCTGGTAGGAAATATGAGCCTATGCTTTGTAAGGGTGAAAACCCAGAGATCCCAGATTATGATTTTGCCACAGTCTTGTAGGCCAGCATTTTAGAAAACCCATTCTCTAGCACTTACGTGATCATTTTATATCCTGGAGTAAGTAATTTCATAATCATCTTGTTATTTTATTTTTGCATGAGTAACTAACTCTTAGAATGGTGTTTTTGTGCATGGGCTAATATTGATGAATTTCCTTCAGTTAGGATGACTACATGCTGCAGCAGACCATGAACAATGTAAAGATGGGATATGGAGGGGAAACGGAGTCTCTAGTTGGGTAAACAGAGCTCAGGAATAAAGGAATTCCCTTGTAGCAGATGGTTCCACATCATTAGATGCTGCATTTTGGGATTTGTTTTCTTTTTTTGAAGGTACTGCAGAGACTACTCCTTTCTAAGTTGACATTTCTTGAATGTAAAATTGCAAAGACAAGAGGTTTGTGTCTGTTTTGAAGCTTTCCCTTTGTCTTGTGGATCCTTTTGGTGCCTATGCATCTACTTGCTGTATTCAAAAGCTTCAAAGGGTATGGGGCTACCTGAAGGGTGGTATCTAATTGAATGGCTGCCACATGGACAGCTGTTAGGCATCATGAAACATCTTAGACTTCTGTCCCTTGATTTACTGTGGGACCAGAATTTTACTACATTCAGATTGCTGCCTTCTTTCGTGTTTGAGTTTTGTTGTTGGTTGGAGTTTTTTTAATGTGCCCACTTTTCACTGAAGGCCACAATCAATTGAGGTTAATAGAATTTTTGTCTGCTCCGCTCTGATCTTCCTTCCCTCAGGAAGAGCAAGTCAGAGAGTTGAGCTAAGTTGTAGCTGATGTGCCATCCTAGTTAACGGTATGCACTGTACTTTAGAAAAATAAATAAAGTAAAAATCATAGAATCATAGAATCATCCAGGCCGGAAAGGACCTCCAAAAGGTCATCTAGTCCAACCTCCCCACAGTCGCAGGGACACCCCCACCTAGACCAGGTTGCCCAGGGCCTCATCGAGCTTTGCCTTGAATGTCTCCAGCGAAGAGGCCTCAACAACCTCTCTGGGCAACCTGTTCCAGTGTTCTACCACTCTCAGAATAAAGAAATTTTTTCTAATATTCAACTTAAATGTACTCTTCTCCAACTTAAATCCATTGCCCCTTGTCCTATCGCAGCAGGCCTTTGTGAACAGTCCCTCCCCAGCCTTCCTGTAGGCCCCCTTTAGATATTGAAAGGCTGCGATTAAGTCTCCCCGGAGCCTCAAAAAAAAATAAAAAATCATATAGGATGGATCTCAAATTGAATTCCCTATGTTTGACACAAACTTTAATAAAGGTACTGACAGGTCTCAGCAGATATGACATGGTCACCTTTGCTGTTTTTCTGCAGAGTTTATGAGTGCATGGAAGATGTGCTGTCCTTGAAAAACCCATTAAAACAGAAGAAATGCTATGAAAAGGCAGTGTTTTGCTGGGTCAGATTCTGAAGAATGCTTTTAGATCTTGAAAACATACTAGGCATGTGAAGGGGAAATGAATTTGCCTATTTGACCAATTCTGCCCAGTGCAATAGCCCACTTTGCCCTCACTTGAGAGTCTGTGGAATCATCCTTATTCGGATGCTGGCTCTGAGGTGTTTCCAGTCTGAGGGCAGAAAGAGGGGTTATCTTGGGAGAAGGAAAATGAGATACCCTTTACAGGCCCATTTGAGTTATTGGTTGGCGTAGAATGGAGTAGATGAATCTTTAAAAGACACTTGTCTTGCATGAGCTCTGTGAGGGGAAAGACATGGAGTGGTTGTATGAGAGTGTGACGAATGGGTGGACGGGGTGATGCTGGGTGATGGATTGGGAGGGACAGGCCAGTGTGAAGCTCGATGGTTGGTATAAATAGTGGGAGAAAGAGCTGTGTCAGGTTTTCAAGTGTGATAAATTTTACATGGTAGCAGATGAGCATCTGGCAGGTGGATTTGAATGGGGAAGGACAAGATCAAATACTGAGCAAAGGCTGCAGCTTGTGCTTTGTACATCTGTGCTTTTCAGGGAGCGGAGGGGAGGGAGCAAGAAAGGCAGCTTGGAAAGGCAGGAAAAGGAGTGACATGGTAGCTAGGACAGAGTAATGATATGAAAAAGAAAATAGTGTTGGGGGTGGAATGCAAGCAACTGCCCTCAGAGCTGTCATGGAAGAGCAATTGATAAATAGATTTTGTAGGTGGAGAACGTGGGTTTTATATTACAGGTGAGCAATCTCCTACTGGATCTGCAGAATCCCTGAGGGGGCAGGGACAAGGAAGAGGAAATGAAGACATGTCAGATATGAAAAATCATAACTTAATGTTTGGCTGCATTGTTGTCCAAGTCCCTCTGTTGCTGTAAGAAACTTCTATGACAAGCATGGATTTGTAATGAGAAGAGGCTACTATATCAAATCAACCTCCTCTGATGGTATGTCTGATAGAAGGAAAGCTGGCTAGATACAGTGGCTCTGACATGTATTCCCACTTCTAATTAGAAATATTTTATTACCCACATCCCTAGTGGAATCTGGGAGAAATTATTGCAGCAATGAATTGTTACAATGTATTGCGAGACCACATTGGAGTAATACTTTTTAACTTTAAACATTCTGCATCTGATCTAATATTGCAGCTAATCCATCAAAAATTGATCTTGAAGTCTCTCAAAAATGGCTGATGCTGGTGTAAATGCTTATAATGGATGCTAGTATTGCTTGGCTCAGTGGGGAAATGCTGCTCTTTAAGTCCTGAGAGCGACAAAAATGGATGACAAGTTTGTGTGAAGATAATCCTCAGCAGCATCCAATGGGCACTGATCTTCATCTCTCTCAACAGTCAATGCTGTGGTTCCCCAAGCTGAAAATAAAGTAGATGTTCGAGAAGTACCATAGAATCATTAAAATCAGACCAAAATGATTCTATGAACTAAGCCCACTTGATACAGAACCAACTATACCTAAACCACTGCACATACACTGAAACTGGGGGCCTGCAGTTGTTCCTGTCATGGCACTGGTTTTGTTCTTTTTTTTTTTTTTTTTTTTTAACAGTGCTAAATAGATTTTAGCATTCCCCTGCACATGCACTGGGGTTTTTTTTTTTTTTTTTTTTTTTTTGTGTAGAAGTCAGTGCTATCCTTTCCTTCTTTGATTTTTGTGAATAAAGCAAGAAGCATCCTAGAATAAAATTTGCAGCAATTGAGCAGCAAATTCCTACTCCTAAAACTAACTAAAATCAAGATAAAATTCCAAGAAATCTTGCACCAAACCCAGACATATGCTATATTTAGATATTGAAAAGAAATATAGTAATTTATGGACTAGCCAATCTACAGGCTTGCTGCTCAATAGAAGAGGATTAAAGCGTACAGATAATATTGGCCTCATATGTAAATGGTTTTGAGTCACACTAAGTTTTATTACTGTTCTTACAAGATAATTTTGTGAAAAAAAGTTCTTCGTACTGAGAAAGGAGAAAGCAATAGCAGAGTATATTTGTTGTGATGATATTATTTTTTTTCCCCAATGCTTTTGGTTAACAGGTTCTTGAAATATTAGTGAATTAGTTTCTCTCGGCTCAGCTGTTGGAGCTGTTGTTTCTCCTCTTCAGGCATTTTGCTATGTCTCTGTCTGCCACTATACGTGCTTAAAAATGTGGTGTTTCTTCTGGCCTCGTATTTCACATATAAACACAAAAAAGAGAAGTATGAGCTATCTATCAGGAAAATGATTTTGCTGGAACAATTGAATTCTGGAAGAAACTGAAGGTAGTTAAGCAAAATGGACTCTGAGCCATTTGGGAGTTAGCTAAGCACCAGTGAAAATTACACAGGAAAGGAGGAGTAATTCGGCAAAATGAAGTGTAGAAACTGGATAATACAAGTGATCATTTCTGATGAGGTCCTTACTGTCTATTATTCAGATAGAGAAAGACAATGGTCTAGTTAGTAGTTCCATGGAAAAAAAGAATTGAGACACCAGCATTTGCAGAATCTCAGTGAGTAATAATAGCAATTTTTAAGCTATTATTTCACTATTTGGAATTGTAGCTGAAATGGAGAAAAAATGTTTTTGTTTACCAATGAAGATGCATGGAATTTTCACATGAAATGTTCAGGTGCTGCTGGATAATGGCCTTTGTTTTCAGGGGGTTAAATTGAAGGAATTGAATCGATCTTGTTCTTCAGGGCACATTTCAGTTAAATTGCAAGAACAGGAGCTACTCACATCGAAGTAATATGGGCAAAATTTTAAGAACTAAGATTAGGTAGTTTTTGCAGGTGGAGTAGTTATCCTATGAATTTTGCACATTAATATTGAGTTCTCAACAGAAGTCTGCCTCTGGCCATGATTTTTGGCATTCTTTCCGATGCAGCTTTTCTGTTTCTAAATCAGTCATTTAGGGACTTCTCTGCTGAGGCTCATGCAGGAGAAGAAATGATAGAGAAGCAAGTGAGTAAATCCAAGACAAGTGTTCATTTTGATTATTAGTATGTTCTCATTCTGTTGTTTGTTGTGTTTTGGTTTAGTTTTGGGTTTTTCTTTTTGTCACAGCTTTCAAAAACCGTTTTAGAAGAGAAATATTTGTTACGATATCCAGGTCAGTAATTGTCTGAGAGTTTTGGGTTCACGAATAAGCATGACAGTAGTATGGCTATTTGACAATGTTTTCATAGTTTGAGATAGCTCAAGACTACAACTCTTTTTTCACTACCCCATATGTTTTCCTTTTTCAAATTACAATGATTTAGAGGAACATTACATGATTGTTATTTCATTTAACCTTGGAACTGGCAAATAGATAAAGATGAAATGGATGATACAAGAATTAACTTTTAAATTGTAGAGTAGTAATTTAGAAACAACATAGAACAATCTAATACATGCTGGATGTTTTACTTTTTTCATGAACGCTTTATAATTCTCTGGTTGTTAAAGAGAAGAGAGCTATCTAGCGGTTACAGATGTCATCAGCTTTTGTCCAACAGCTATCAAGGACTGTATCCAACTTGAAAAGACCAGAATGGTTTAAATTATCTGTGAATAATGCAAAGTTTGGAATTAAGCTCTGTGACACAGGAGGACAAATTCTGCCACCTGCTATGGCTTTACAAACTCTTTTTTTGAAGTAAAAGTTTCTTATCTGACTAATTAAAAGTCCCATAATATTTTTAAATAAAAATAACAGCCAAAGGGGTGAATTGAAGTGGTTGCACTGAGAAATGCAGTCAAATGACAAATTACTGTGTAGCCATGGGAAGAAATAAAAAGGGAGAATAGTTGGCAAGTGGCATTCAGGAAATTTGGTTACCAAGCATCTATCTTTTAGAAGTGAAACAAATCCTCCATGGCCTACTTTACTATAGAGGATAATCAGCATATTAACAGTTGGTGTGATATTCCAAGGTAGATTGCACCAGTATGGTCTAATCGACCTAAACTCAAGTAATATTTGTCTTAAAAAGGCATGAGAAACTCCAGAACTAACTGAAGTATCAGCATTTTTTGTCCAAAGAAAAAAATTGGATCAAAACCCACTTGAACCACAATGGAATTTATTCCACCTCTCAATATTGCTTTTCTGTCTAAGCGTGAGGTATACTCTAGCAACTACCCACATAAAAAGGGAGTTGAGACTGCAAGTTCAAAGCTGTAGCAGGAGTTCAGTTTCGTACATTTAGGGCTGTGTTTTGTCTTTTTAAGCTAACAAGGTCTTGAAGAGTCACAGCACTCTCAGCTCACATCATGGCAGGTAGAGCAGAACCTGAAATAATTTCAGCTCTTCTGAGTAATTAATTACAGAGACAGAATTTTTTTCAAACAGACTCTTAGTGCAAGATGTCCCGTTGCAATGTTCTTCTGTAGAGTGCTGGTATTTTTCCTTTGTGCTCTCTATCTTGCATCCTTTTAAGCACATGCTGTTATCTTTTTTTGTGCTACTTCATATTTCCATTATTACTTCTTCCTTTGCTTAGGCCATTCCAACATAGATATTGCACCTGCTTAGATATCTTTAAACTGCCTCTACAAATCCCTAAATCCATTACAGATGCAGACAAGAACCATGCAGGGAGACACTCTGTCTTTTCGACACCAAATTGTCATCAAAAATCTCACCATCACTTCTTCACCTGCTCATGTGGTACCCAGCTGTGCCTTGTTGGCCTTGCATTTGTCTGTAGTATGAGATTGGCTGTTCATTGCTGTTCAGAGATGAGATTTCCATTTCTGAAAGACTCCATGTCAATCTTTAAGTTGGCCCCTCTGTTCTTCCAGAGAACATGCAGAATTAGGTTTTGATGGGGGAGAGGGCACATATTTTGTTCTTCTTCCATGTGCATTAAAATATAAGTGCATATTGTAAAGAAAATATAGCTGCATAAGGAAGCAGAGTGGTTAGGGTGAAAACTTCTAATAACTTTGGAAGCCAGTATCTTTACATGTTTTACATTATAGTTCCCTATGTTAACACTTGGCCGCAATGCCGTGCATCTCCTAATGCATCAGAATTATAGAAACATCTGGGCTAAATAGCTTCATGCCGATCCACTGAGAAAATTCACAAAGGATTCAATACTTTTAAAGATATTTCATTTTATATCTAGGATAGTAGGTTGCATTATGCTTATATACCGATTTATGAAACACAGAGGAACATTTTGTCTCTCTTTTTTTTTTTAATTTTTTTTTTTTATTTTATTTTGCTCTTTAAGTGCCTACAGGGCACATCTGTGCTTCTTTATGAAGAGGTACGTTATGACTGAGCTTTGTGTGGCTACAGTGTGGGAGAGGGAGCAAAGAGGTTCCTTTTCCCTCTGCACAGTCTGTCAGAAGCCTGCCAAAAATTACCTCTCCAGAGCCAGGCGTAATCCTTTAAAAGAAAGATGTTTCTGCTACATCTCTCTTCTGCTGGCCAGGAGAGCTGGCTGACCATGTGGGAAAGTACCAAATTACCCTGCTGCAACACAGCCAAGGTGCTTTGGTTTTTGCTGCAGGCATTGCTTCCCACACACTGTCTGTCCCTGGCAGGCTCTTCTGGTTGGACTCCACAGGAGCAGCACGTCCATTGGCATCCTCTGATCTTGCAGTGATGCTCTTCCGGGGACACCTCAGTCTGTTTTAGTGTCCTACTGGTACAGAGAGGGCAGTCTGTAGCAGCCACTGAAATCTGCCTTTAGCTCTCTCACACTACTCATGAGGTCTGCAATGATATAGATTAATCCCATCTAGTGTCAGAAGGAACTTTTGGCTTCCAGAACTTCTCTGCCTCCCTGAAAAGTGTGCGTGCTGTACATTGCATTGGTAGATAGTCTTTATAAAATCCTAATAGCCAGCTGTTGTTTCCAGGAATGATTGTGGCCCATACGTTACAGGTTGGTGTTGTGCATCATGAATTTCAGTCCAGCAGATGATCAATGAGGGGATCAGTCTGGCAGCACATAAGATAACAGTGGTTAAACTCTCATTACTGGGCAAAGCATTCCTCCTCTTTCTTAGAGGTGAGGGTTTGCTACAGAATCTTCCTCTTTTTTTTCCCCTGAAAGTATTCCTGTGCTGGATACATCCTTTAAGTGCTTCTTCCTGGCTCTGAAAGCTCAGCCTTCATCTGGTGTCCAACTTGGACCTCAGATGAGGAAAGAAACTGGAGAAGAGACATTTTATGTCTAAGATTAGACTGTCCTGATGACCTTACCTTCTAGGGTGGCAAGTTTGCTTAAGTTATCTGTTTGATCAGGACAGAGTCTCAGTCATGGATTAGAGATCTGCAGGGTTGAAAACACAGAGTCGGATTGGTAGAAGGATGATGTCTTTCTGCATGGAAGAATATCGTGGTTTCAGGCAAATTTGCCAAAACTGGATTGACAGATGTCCCCCCCGCTNNGAACAGGCAGGGTCCTCCTTGGACATCGGCCATCAAAGAAGGAGAGTTGACCTTTTGATCCCTCAGCTTTTATACAGGGCATGATGCAGATGGGATGGAATACCCCTGTTGGTCAGTTTTGAGTCACCTCTCCTGTCCACTCCTCCCTGCAGGTGGGACCCATCTACGCTTTTCCGTTTCCGACCCTCCAACGGGGCAAATGACGAAAATTACGTGCCCCTGGTTGTTCTAGCGATAAGTATTAAGCAAGGGCCTCTCTGCATACCACTCCTTGGTATAATCAGGTCTTATCACTGCAAGACAAAACAGTTCTGAGCAATGTGCTGTTAATTTCAGAGTTCAGTTAGTTAGAAGAGGCCTAGCTAAGAAAGTAAAATTGTAAAACAGAAAATTGGTTCATTTTACCTCAAACCTGGACAAGGAAGAATGTTGTAATCCTTGTGTTTCTGTAAGTGCCAGATAAAGTAAATTCAGCCATGCTTGTGTAGTGTGAAGAATACGTATACTTTTTGTTTCAGGTCAGAGCCTCCAATTTTGCTCATGTTTGAGAGCAGTAAATTAAACTGTTTCTCATGGTGGATGTTTCCAAATAGTCTGATAAAAATTTTCTGTTCTGTGTCCTTAATTAACTTGAATGTGGGTTTTTTCATCCAGTGAAAGGGATGATTTTTACCCACTGTACTGTTTCAAAGCTGATCTGAGAAGCTCTCGCACTAATGGAAAATCAGTTAATGCAAAATACAGTAGCTGAATGCAGAAAGGGCAGAGACTGACTGCAGGGCTGGGGGCTGCAATACCAGCTTGTCACCCGACACAGATCTGCTTGAGTAGGAATGTGAACTTTAATGCTAGTGTTCGTTCTCTGAAAGGTATGAATTTTTCGAGGTATAAATAAAGACCCTTCCTTTCTTGAGGGACACCCTTCTAATTTGTGCCGACTTGCTCTTCACCAGGCCAAAGAAATGTAGATATGGAGGCACAAGAGCAGCGGGACATCCCAAGGATACACTAGAAGACAGACAATGCCCTGAGGACTGTTTCTCTTGGCTGTGGAAGCCTCATTGCAATTTCTCTCTGTTTCTCTCTGATAAATGCCTGAAGGAACAGGCTGCACCAGAGATGTTGCCACTGTCTTCATTTCCTGTTACAACACTTGTTTCATTAACTAACTCTTAGCAGCTTGATGAAAACCTGACTGTATAGCTCAGAAGTGATGTTGCCTGCAAGGTGCAATCTTGGTGTCTTTGGTAGTTTAACATCTGCAAACAGGGCCTTGTGACACAGGAACCAACCTGCTCGCTGTTTCTTTCTACTCACTAGAGTAAACAATGTTTTGAAGCCTTGCTAACTTTTGCTTTGATATATTTCTGTCACAGGAAGAAACTGATTTTAGACGTAGACCAGTAGATATTCAGGATAACCCGCAGTGTGGGAAGTCAGTATTTTTTTTATGTATATAAATGGCTTTTCTAGGGGATTGTTAACAACACAAACTCTTGTCTGATGTGCATTGTACATACAGTTGTGTGATATGCTTCTGTAAATAATGGCTGCCTGGACCACTTCTGAAAATTTAGAGACAGCACACTTCAACACTGAGAAGAATGCTGGCACATAGCACTACAGGTCATTGTGAATTTCCCAGCCTTAAAAAAAAAAAAAGCAAAAAAAAAAGCCATAAACAAACCTGTAAAATCTCTGTGATGAGGCCTCTGAGAGTGTTAGCTCCTCAGGGTGTGATGGGATTTTCTGTGATGAGAACAAAGCGCCTCTGTCTAGGAATGAGCTTTCCTGGGGACTAATCTGAAGCTGTAGACTCAACCCCAACAGGAACTTGTTTCTCTGTTCTGTATTCCAGCTGCTGGGCACAGTTTGTTGACTTTACCCTCTCCAAACCTTGTAATATGTGTACTTAAAAAAAAAAAAGTCTCCTATAAACTTCAAAAGATGAAAGACACCACTTCATAAGTCTTCTACCCCTGAGTACAGGAAGAAAGTGCCAACATACAACCATGGTTAGATTTAATGCATTGTTGCCAAGTATTCAGAAAATATATCGGGGAGTGCTACATGATTTTTCTATGCACTGGAGCATAGATGTGGAAAGCATGAGTGGAGCTTCGCTTCCTTCCTGAGACTGTGGTTTGTAATGACGTAGAATTGCTTAAAATGTTTTTCAAAATGTGGCATGTTGAAGAAAAAAGTCATTTTATTGGTAGAAATTCTATCCTTTTTTGAGATCAAGGGCTGCCAAGAAAGCACATCACCCAACTCAGAAAGGGCAGATTTTATTATTTACTATTATTATTTCACTTATTAAAATAAAAGAAAGCAGTTTGATTATTTTTTTTTCTTTTCCTGCCAGCTTTAGCTGCAGTACAGAATGTTTCTGGCATCTGCTTTCTTCTTCAGCCTGCTTCTGCCCTTGTCATGACTGCTCATGTTCTGCCTTGACAGCCCGCTGCTTCTCTAGTTTCTGAAACACCATGATACAAATGTCCATATTATAACTAAGGTGAAAGGCTTGGACAAAGGTTCACTACTGTCAGTCTGTAAGGTCTTCCACAGACTGATGTATAACAGTACCTGATTTTGAGAGCCACTTAAAGATTCTTTGAATAGCATTTCTCATTACTCTTTGCATTGTTGAAAAAAGTTATAATGTTGAGTATCTGTTGGGGAGATGTTACTTTGATTTTTGGAGTGGATTGTTGTTTTTTTTTTTTTTTTTTTTTTTGTAATCCTGATTAAAAAAATAGAGAAAAAAATTTGCCTATGGTAAATGCCAGGGAAAAGACATAGCACAGTATATTTTTGTGCATTAAATTGTAGGTAAGTGATGCAGCTGGACTTATTCAGTTGGCATTCCAGAAGTTTTCAAGCTTAAGTCCACAAATGTGCTGATAATTTGAGTGTTTTCTAGCATTTAGAAATACCCATATATCAGTGAGAATTAAATTAATATTTTCTGCTTTGCATTGTTTTAGAAGCAATTTTCTCAGCTGTTTGTAGTACTGAAATCAGTCCTGCATTTCAAAAATGCATAGTGCCAGGTATTACATTCACACTGATTAAGGAAATGATTCATTAAATAAAACCATATTTTCCAGTAGGTTTATACCTATTGACTGTGTGTCTAAGAGGATCGCATCTTCAGCTCAAGAGAGAAATTCCATTCTGAAAAATCACAGGATGACACCTCACAGCTCTCCCTTGTTCTTATGGCACCAGGTTCTTGACTAGTTTTCTCAGGTATTTTCAGCTAGAGAAGTATAAAAGATGCATGCAGACTGCTACATGGATCAGTTCCCATTTTATTTAGAAATTCAGGCTGCATTTGTTTTTAATTATTATTATTTATTTTACTATTCTGCAAGGTCCTTACTGAAATTGGTGAAGTGTTTATTTGCAGTGTTTTGGAAAATATTTGATGCAATTTACTTACCTTTTACTTCTTTTTAGTGGATAGAAATAAGGGAGCAAAACACTTCATGAATATTGATTTAGAAACCATTAGGCATTTAGATGATAGGATGTTCCTCAAAGAGACTCTTTTAAGCATATTGTGCATTGCAACAGAAACCTGGTGTTGAGAGAATATCAAATTAGGCGTCCTATTTCCTTTGCTCTTTTCTTTTATTTACCCTTTAGCATCAAGTGGATTCCTCATAGCTGATAGGAAAAAATCCTTAGTTTCTTGTTCAACTGTTAATATTTTATATAACAATTAGTATTCCCAAACAGATTTCCTGAAGAAAAGTGACAATTAAGTCAAGCTTCTCTGGGCAGTGTAGCACTGAGGTTGTTCACAGAGAGGCATGTGCTCTGCATTCTCTGCATTCCTATTGGCAAGAACTTCTCTGGAAAGATGGAAGAATGAACTTGATTGCACTGTACAACAGACTCAACGAATACTGTCAACGTATGCCTTTAGCTGTCATTGTCACTGGAGTGTCTGAAGACACCTTAAGGTAGGTGATGATTTATACTCATGTTTTACAGTTGTTAAAATTCAATCACAAGGGCTTTAAGTGGTTCACCTGAAGATCAGATGATAAATCCAGAGCATGTTAAGCACCAAACTCTCCAGTGCTCAGCCTCTGGCAACATAGCTCGATTAATAGAAAAGGAAAAAAAAACCCAAATCCTTTAATTAGTCCTGGAAGGAATGAATGTGCATGAATCTCATACACATTCAATCACAGTTATTTTTTATTGATGCAAAGCTATTTTGGGGTGTGAGTTCACAGGGAGAAAGGGTGACTAAGGTGAGAAGCGTTCAAACAGCTGAGCAAACCACACATGCACTTTAAAATGCTGCAGGGTTTGTAAGTTCATAAAAGCCTCATAACTGTAAGGTTTATTAGGCAGCATAGTAATTTTCCAAGGGAATTAGGGGAAGATGTGAGTCAATTAACCCTCCGCTGTACCACTATATTGGATGTGCTATAGAACCATAGAATGGTTAGAGTTGGAAGGGACCTTAAAGATCATCAAGCTCCAGCCTCCCTGCCATGGGCAGCGACACCTCCCACTAGACCAAGTTGTTCAATGCCCCATCCAGTCTGGTGGGGCATCCAGAGCTTCTTTGGGCAACCAGTTTCAGTGTCTCACCACCCTCACAGTAAAGGACTTATTTCTAGTATCTAATCGAAGTCTTCCCTCTCAATTGAAAACCATTACCCCTTGTCCTCTTGCTACACTCCCAGGCAAAGAGTCCCTCTCCAGTTCTCCTGTAGGCTCCCTTCAGATACTGGAAGGCTGCAGTAAGGTCTCCCCGGAGCCTTCTCTTCTCCAGGCTGACCAGCCCTAGCTCTCTCAGCCTGTCTTCATAGGAGAGGTGTTCCAGCCCTCTGATCATCTTGTGGCTCTCCGCTGGACCCATTCCAACAGGTCCATGTCCTTCTTATGTTGAGGACTCCAAAGCTGGACACAATACTCCGATTGAGATCTTACAATAGGAGAGCAGAGGGGTAGAATCACCTCCTGAAACCTGCTTGCCATGCTTCTTTTGATGCAGACCAAGATACAGATGGTTTTGGGCTGCCAGTGCACACTTCTGGTTCATGTTGAGCTTCTCACCCACCATCATTCCCAACTCCTTCTTCTCAGAGCTGCTCTCCAGCCGTTCTCCACCTAACCTGTATTTGTGCCTGGGATTGTCATGTCCCAGGTGCAGGACTCTGCACTTGGCTTGGTTGAACTTCATGAGATTTGTACTAGCCCACCTCTCAAACCTGTCCAGGTCCCTCTGGGTGGCACACTTTCCCTGCAGTGTTGTTGACCACACCACACAGCTTACTGTTGTTGGCAAACTCTCTGAGGGTTCATTCTATACCACTGTCCATGTCTCTGATGAAGATGTTAAACAGCACTGGTCCCAGTACCAACCCCTGAGTAACCCCACTCATTGCTGGCCACCACTTAGACATTGAGCCATAAATGCAGACATCAAGCCAGTTCCTGATTCATCAAGTGGTCCACCTGTTAAATCCATGACTTTGCAATTTTGAGACCAGGATGTCATGCAGGACAGTGTCGAACGCTTTGCATAAGTCCAGGGAGATGACATCTCTTGCCCTGCCACCGTCTACAAAAGTTATGTTACGTCTACATCGTAAAAGGCTACCTAATTTTTCAGGCATGACTTGCCCTTTGTGAAGCCATGCTGGCTGTCATCAATCACTTCCTTATTTTCCACATGCCTTAGCAGAGATTCTAGGAAGATCTGCTCCATGATCTTGCCAGATACAGAGGTGAAACTAACTGGCCTGTAGCTCTCTGTGTCTTCCTTTTTTACTCTTTCTGAATATCAGGGTTACGTTTCCCCGATTTCTATAACACTGGAAAAATAGGTAGGTTTTTTTCTTTTTTTTTTTCTTTCTTTTTTTTTTTCTTTTTCTATATGTAATTGACCAATATAATAGAGATCTGGAGAGCTATGGGGATATAAAAATAAAACAAAAACTAAACTAAACCAAAAAAACACCAGTAAGAGTGACACTATGGTGTGTTATGTTGAAATGCTTCCTGTAGAGATAACTCAGAAGTAATGCTCTTGCACACAACAAGGGAGCCATTGAGGAACGCTTTTCTGGATGACTGCTCTTTTTCTCATGACTTGCAAAAAAGCTGCATTCACACTAAAACACGTTTAGGGAAAAACATGGAAGATTAGGGGAATGGATTTCAAAGCAAAATCTACAACTTTTCTCTTTAGATGGAGCCATTTACTTTTCTGATTTGAGTTTTCTTAGGAGATTGACCTTGAAGAGTAGTATCAATGGCAGACTTTAATAGAGCTGGCAAATATGTTCCACAAAAAGTTTGTATTTTACAGACACAGGATTTTTGCAGGAAAAGTAATTTTTTCCACAAGCCTGTGGAAGGAGTTTATAACGCATGTAAATGGAGTGTACTAAGGTTTTGGCAGATTTGTGACCCACATTAATTCGTATAGCTCAGTAGCTCACAATGTCTCATAGTGAGTAGTCCAGTCAAAATTCCTGGACACAGTTCCTTGACCCTGACCTCAGACAGCATATTTTCTTAGAACAGGACATGTTTTCACCAGTAGGTGTGGGACAGAAGCACATGTATTGATCATATGAGCTACTCCAATCTGATTAAAGGTATAAGTTCTTATAAACTCCTAACATTAAGGCTGATTAGCCAGTGTAGTATTTTTCCAAAGGAGGTAGGAGTTGATGTGAATTAATTATCCCCCAAGTATATTATAGAAAGTACCTCTTGGAACAGTCGTGAACTACAAACACTGGGCAGCTCTTTTCTCCTATACGGTGGATACAGTCTCCACCTTGCATCCAAATATAGAGACATTTGCAAAAGAATATTAGCACTACTGTTAGAGGAATTGTGTTAATGAAATAAGGGATGGAATAATTGTATGGCTGTGGGTGTTTAACCTTTTATTTCTCATCAGCAAATAAAAAAGTGCTGGATCATACAAGCACAACAGTTGTCAGAGGCCCCTGATTTAAAATAAGTCATGATCAGCTTGCTGCAAGTTACTGATATGTGCAGCAGCTTAGTATTCCTCATTTCTCTTCTTATTTTCCGATGCATGTCATGATGGCAGTGTTAAAATAACAAAGATAATAAATATTTTTCAGTACATTTGTGCATTTAAAAATAACTAGTAACTTCTCCAAGCTATTAGGGAAAAGAAAATTTTATATGCAGTTGGTGTTATTTTCAACTGCAAACTGCTATTCCGCTTTTAATAAGCACAATGAACTACCAGACTAGTATTAAGGTAAATGTGTAGTGGTCTCAGTTAAGTCCATTTCCTGCACTAATTTCTCAGCATGCAGCTGTCTAAAATGTGAATGGTGAGAGCTGGTACTACTTACAGATGTCTGTGAGGCATCTGAGCCGACACACTGATGAAGCACTGGGTAGCTGATCAGACCCATGGCTGGTCCTTTGCCATGTTTTGTTTACAGAAGTTTTTGATGTGATTTGCAACAAAAGCGTACTTCTGCGAAGTGGTCATTATGTTTTTTCTGAAATGTGCAGTATCAGTTAATAGGGAAAAATCCTAAAGAGGAAGGTTCAGAGGACTGAGGATAAAATCCATTTTTGTAACAGGTGGTGCACTTTTTCTGTATGTAACAGGGTAGTTGTGTTTGCTTCAAGGAAAAGAAAGGACACTTGTAATTTAGAAAGATGGTTGTCAACCTGCTTATGTCACCTGGAGACAGATTTTTCTCCTGGAGCTGAAAATAGACTCACTCAACTGAGTGCATATACTCCTGAGTGGATTCACCTGAAAATAGACTGCTCAACTGAATGCGTTTACTCCTGAGTGGATTCACTTGCCAATTTGGCAGACTAAGGGCTAGTCCAGGAAAGGGCTTTGGACACCTGGGACGAAAGTGACGAAACAGAAGCCAGTGAGTGTTATATCATGAGTTCACCTGCTGACTGAACTTGCTTGGAGTGCAAGTTTCCTACACCTCTGGGGTTTCTGTTCTGCACAAAGGCTTTGCTCTCCAGTTAGCGGTGAGAGCCCTACACACAACACTGGAGCTCAGGAGGGCACAACACAGGTCATCTTTGTGATCAGTGGACCTCCTTAGGGCAGAGAGAGCTCAGTGAAATAATTTCTCAATGTCACCTTTAGATTGTTTCTAAAGCAGAAGTATTTGCTTACAGCAACAGTGAAGAGTCTTTACAGAAATTGAGACTGCTATTTGCCAGTCATTGTTCATGCTCACAACATGGATTGCCTTTTAGGAAACTTTGGTTTAAATGTGGAAGGTAATTGGCATTCCTTGCTTTGGGGGGAAGAAAGGGCAGCACCTCTGTCTACAGATGGGAAAAGAAGAGAAATTACTGTGTCCACTGAGCAAAATAATCCAGGTTGAGAGACCCAGGACTAACTTTTCTTGTAATGATGAGGAAAATTGCACTTTTAGAATACTAGTGTCTGAATTCATGAAAATATTTACTTTATGGCCTGCCAGGCTCTGTGAGATTCAAGGTCTCAGTGTTTTTGAGCCTTGCCAGGTGCGGGCATTTGACCCAAGCTGGCCAGGAGGATTATTTCATACCGTGAATGTCACATTCAATATAAATTAGGAAAGTCTGCTGTGTAGCTGGCTCTCCCTTGATGGTGGCGGGTCCAGAGAGCTCCTTGCCCCGGTGCTGGACCCCTGAGGCCTTCCTGAAGCCGTTGCACTCACAGTGTCCGACATTTGCTGTCCACTGCTGGGAGCGCACAGCTTCTGCTGAGAGAATTGGCTGAGTATAATTCTTGTAAGTTTTATATCACTGTTGGGATTAATACTGGTTCTTTAGTATTACTGTTAATGATTTAATCTTATTCTATTAAATCTATTTACATTTCAACCCTCTTGTTTCTTTGCATTCCCCGATTCCCCTTTCCTGGGTGGGGAGGCGTCATCGGGCAATAGAACAATTGTCTGAATGCAATAATGTTATGGGTTTTCTCAAACCATAATATCCTGTGAGTCTGTCCAAGATTTAAGGATCTGGATGTGATTGAAAGGCCAAGTATTTAGTAAATTTTCCTCAGGACAGGAAGAAACAGCCCTTCAGAGTTGTTTGCAGGCTGAAGAGAGTTTGAGTTTAGCAGAAGGTGTTAGGTCACTAGTGATTTTAGAAAGTTTTAAGATACTGATGAGAGACTTGACAGCAGAATACCAGAGATGTCAATCCAGATTAAACAGTCCTTGAGTCCTCTTTTTTGCTTTTAACTTTCTCTTGAGCATCTGTGGCTTTCCAGTAAGATTTTTGTAAGGGTAAACTACAACAGACAACAATCCCTCTGTGGCAATGTTTCTTTTCCTTGATCTTGAAGGTATACTAATTTGAAAGAATCCTGTATTTCTTGGCTTCAGTTGTTTATTTACTGACATTGCCTCTGATGCTTGTAGGAAGACCGTAACAGTACACTGCTGTGAGTAATGATTCACCTGGGGGACTGATGAGCTCCTTGCAGGTTGTCTGGTGGCTGATACCATGTTGCAGGAAACTTAAGAGAAGCATTTCAAATCATCAGGTACTTTTTCCTTTCAGTACGTACTGCTGCAGAGTTTCAAGGTTTCCTTTGAATGGTTTATGAGTCCTCCTTGTGTCTTCTGGGAGACCGAAGGCTGCTGTATAAAACCAGCTTTTATGGGGATCCTCACTGGTGTCTTGCAAGAAATAGTGTACAAGGTGCCATTGTGAAAAGATGGATTGCACAAATATATATATGCAGTGAATGATAAATATAGGTGACAACAAAGAAATATTAAAAAGAACCTGGTAAAGGAAAACTACTGAACCAATGGAGTCAAAGTTTCCTTCAGTAAAAACAAGTGTGGTCCATCAACTTTGGTTATTCCAGCAAAGTACAGAACTTAGTTTACCACATTTTCAGTTTGATCTAAACTTAAAGAAAGTTTTATTAGAGACTTAAACTGTACATCAAAACAAAAACTTTTAAAATGTCAAAACTTTACTGTTGGGTTTTTTCCCCCATTCATTCATTTCTGTTCAAATACATTTTTTCAATCAGCCTGGGACACACATAGATGAATTATTATCCCTGAGCTAATAAGCATTCTGGTGGGACCCTAAACTGAGAGAGGCAGAAAGCAAGTGTGCTTCATTATGCTCTTGAGACTAAAAGGCAAATAAAATGGGAGCAGGGGAGTCTTTCTCCTTGATGTTTTTCAGCCAGAGGTTAATTCAAGTGGAGGCAAGAACAGCATTTCCCCCAGACACCAGAGCTTGTTTCAAGCCAAAGTGGCTGCATAGTCAAGTGAGACCAGATCCTTGGCTTGTTAATCGCAGCCAGTTTTGGTGTAGGAGAGGATTCCTAAGTGCTCAGTGCTCTCAAAAACTCATTTTAGCTAAGTGTACAGTGAGTAGGTGCTGGGCTTACAAGCTGGAGAACATGAAGCAGTGGGTGGGACCCACGTTTTCCTGTGGCACCCATCTCATGGTGAGAATTGTGCTGGCTGAGGAGAGCGAGGAGGACCAGGTGGTGGCAGGGGCTTCCCAGCCGCAATGGGTGTTCCCCTCCAGCAGCGACCCATGGTTCTTGGCAGCCCTGGGAAGGAAAAGGGGGACACCAGCCAGAGGAGGGGTTTCTGTTTTCAGTGAGTCAGCCAGCTTTTGTTCATTGCTGCCAAAAATACAGATTTTATTAGTGCTGCAAAAAGAAACTGTGTTCAAGGGTCTTTATTTTCAGTACCAGTTTAATTCAAGTCAATACTGCAAAGTGTGTCCTTTCTCTACTACCCTAATGCCATTTCACAGCCTTGTGTAGAGTTGCCTTCATGTGATGGAGTAGAAACGGGTTCTAGGTCTTTGGGGAGTCTGATTTATTATATTGGATTTGATGCATAATTGTGCAAATTGTGGGGGTGGGTGAGAGATGGCGGTAGGGAGAGGAAAGGCCTGGGATATGTGAACTGGTTTCAATAAGAGCTGGTATGAAATTTCATCCCCTTCTCACGAAGAAACCAGCCTTTTCAAAATCTCCCATTTTTCCAAGCTTAAAGTAAATAAGTAAATAGCTCATGCTCCCATTTGTTGTTTTCAAATGGAACCCAGAGCCAGGGGGTACAAAGGAGACACAAAGGGGCATTTAAAGGCTTGAAAGAAAATATTTCCAAAGGGCTCAGGATGAGGTAAGGTCGGTTCTTGAGAATTTCCCCTTTGGTTTTTGCTGTAGCAGGGGATAGCAACTGAAGAATTTTGTTCGCTTATTCCTACACTTGCTCTATACCATATAGCTATGCCAGGTACTTGAATAAAGAAATATTTAATTACTAAAACTTTAATTTACATTAAATCTAAAACCTCATTTTGTTACTTTCCTAAATTATCGAAGCCAAATAAACATTGAAGAATATGTATCACTTTAGTTTAGGACCTGATTCAGAGAGGTAATTTAATTAAGCATGAGTATAATTCATAGCACATTAGAAGTCCCACTGAAACCTACTTTTGCTGTTTTGCAGTTGTTTCAAAGTGATTTTATTTCTTGACACACCAAGACAAGACAAGCTTTTTCTTTTTTTTTTTTTTTTTTTTTCTGAAAAGATGAAGTTGTGAGCAGGGGAGAAAGGCAATTTAAGGTTAAGTGGAGAAAAATTTTACAGGCTACTTGGGGAAAACCTGAATTTTAAGTAGCAAAGATGCAGAGGAGCAGAAGAATGCCTGAGCTGGGTGTTTCTCACACTGCAGGTGGACGCTCATTGCTCTATATGGCAGTTATTGAAGTGTTACCTGGATGGGTCTGCAGAGGAAGGGCATAGGAGGTGGTGCTTTATTAAATACCCCAGCACCACGCTGGGCTGGGCCGTGTTGTGCTCCTTACCAGAAACGTGATCATAAAAGCAGCACTAATTGTTGCATTCTGAGTGGTGGCAGAAACCAGATCTTTGCTTGATTGCCCGTCTTGCTTGCCTGGGTAGCTCTAAATGTGCTGGGGGAATCTTTCTCTGTTGTCCCAAAGAGGCTGATGAAGCAGTGATGGAGGATCTGCCTGGCTGAATTTTTATTAGAAAATTACAAAGAAACCTCCACCTTGTCATTAGCTTAGTTGGAATACTTCTTTTTAAAATCCAGCTTGCTCAGAGTGTGGTCCTGCTCACTCTGGTATGAAAGACTCCATTATATTAAAAAATTTACAACTGCATAAATTAGAAGAAACTTGGATCCTGTGCTTGCCTTTCAAGAAATTGTGAATGCAGTTTGGGAACTGACAAATATTTGGTATATAAATTGAAAACACACAAAGGAAAAATTTTATCTGTTGTTATGGATACAATAATGTTATAACTCAGATTGTTTTAGCTTTAAACAGTGGTCTAGATAATAAAATACTTTATTTTAAAGGCTATTAAAATCACGATATTAAAACTAGTGCCAATCTTGTAAAACCTCTAGTAGAAACTTAGCCTCTGTAAGATGTTTTTGTTTGAGGAAAATACCTAAACAACTTTTTGGAAGTTTAGGAAAACTTTGACTGGATCTCTGGTCTAATGACACAGAAAATACTGGAAGATTAGCATTTTAAAATGAATGAATAATTTTTTTTGTGGAATACAAGAATAATTAATCATTGCTTTAAAGGGGAAGGCATATAACAATGAATCGATTTACCAAATGCAAATGCAGGGTTATGAATAGACTCCAAGAAAGCTCTGAGGTTCTTGTAAAGACAGCGTAGAGCAATTTTCCCACAAAGTTAACATTATGTCACTAACAGAGTTGCTGGGAAACTGGGATACTTGCACATAGAAAATTTGTTTGAAAAATGTTTCCATTTTTGGATTTATCAACATGTAATTCTGAGAAAGAGATTTCTTTTTCTCTCCTTACTCCTTTTTCCTGTTTCCCCTAAATTTCAGATGGAAATGGTATCGCCTCAAGTGAGTGATGGTGCTTGGAAACATTTTTAACTTCATAGAGTAACATTTAAATGAAAAAGTGTTACTTTAAAAAATAAATTAAAGAAATAGGTCTTTAAAAATAGCACTGCTGTGCTTTCAGGCAAGAAAAAAATCCTTTCAGTTGCTACCACTAGCTGTTTGGAGAGTAATTTCTGAAACACTTACATATTATGTTTGGGGGAGGAGGAGGCGGATAAAGTCTCTTTCTCGAGGAATTCATATTGAGAAACTCTATTTACTTTGGGAAAAATACCCACAGTATAGTCAGAGAAAAGCTGGTCATGTGGCAGCAATTTCTTTAGCTTACAACAGACAGAAAGGTGGGTGATTTTTGCATTGTTATTGATCTTTAAAAGATGAAGGACTGTTGAGCAAAGGTATTAGTTGACCTGTAGCTCCCCAGTCCTGGGCAGCTGTGTAGATGGCACAGCTGAACTGGGTCGGATCAGGCTGCATCTCCTGCAACTTTTCCACTGTTGGGCGAGTGTGAACTATTGCTGAAATAGCTTTTGTTTGATCTCTCCTACATCACTTTTCCAATCAGCAGGTCGCTGTTGTTTACTTGATAAGCATGTTTGCATGTTCAGCCCCAGGTTAAAAAACAAAAACAAACCCCTCAAACCCCAAAAACCCAACAACAAAACCTCAAGAAATATCTTGTCAGAGTTAATTTTGGAAGTGGATCAACTGGGATGTACCTGGTCCTGTGTGAGGTTTTCCTCCAGGTGACTTTTGTCTGGCTCCTGCACCTACTTGCTCTTTGCATTCAACTTACACCAACAGCCTCAGTCAGTTACAGCTCTACCTATGTAAGGGGTTGTGGAGCTGGGCTTGTCAGCCAATTCCTTGCATTTTCACTACTTCATATCATTTAAAACTGTTTACAAAAGTTCAGAGCCTTAAAACTAAAACACACGTTTAATATAGCCCAATGTTAATAGGGCTTATAGGGAGAAGGGGAATGAATTTTCTATCTGCCTTTAATTCTAATGGGCTATATTATTAGTCTCAAATTGATTGTTAAATTTTTAACAGAGATTTAACAATTGTATTAATAGTCCAAGGTACAGATACTGTGTTCTGATCTTCCATGGGGGATGTATCTGGTTGTATGAATTATCTCCTTGCATTAGGCACTGTCTTCATGATTCTGAGGCCTGTTCCCATCAGGTCCAACACAGAAGGTACAGCAATTTTTCCTCAGCAGAAGGTGCAGCAGTTTTTTAAATAAAAGTAGTCTGTGGATTTGTAACCTGGATGGCTTTGTTTTCTAGCCATATAAAGTGGAGAGACCTGCACTATGAAAATTGAACTCGAGAAGAAAAAGGGAGAAATAATTTTTGAAATTTTTTGAATTTTAACAAGCCTTCTGACTACAGTAAATATTTGCAATAAAAATGGAGATGAAATTGTGCACATACGTTTAAGTTCTGTTGGAATACAAGTTGATTGAGGAGAAAGGGAGTGCCCCTTAATTGTCTCTGCAATAGCTACATGGGCCACACTGCATAATGAAAAAAATCACTTCACTGTTTGGGGTGGTATATACCCCACATCTGCAGCTGGGTAGCTGAAGTAGGAGTGTCAGGATCTTTTTGAGTGGCTTGTTTTCAGTTAACTCAAACCTTTGTGTTGTTTCTGTTTATGGTAGCAGCTCTTCTGTTGTTTTACCTTTTTTGGCCTGTGGTGTTAGGAAGATAACTGGAACCTGGAAATACCTAGGAACTCTAGTAATGTCTTCCAGGACATGATGCTGTCACAGAAGACACTGGATTGAGGGCACCAAGCTTAAATAACACTTTGTTTTGTACTTTTTCCCGGACTATCTGATACTTTAGGTTCCTTAATTAGGTCCTCATTCTATGAGAGGAACAAACTTACTGCATCTAAAGGGATTTCTGATGATCTCCAAGGTCTGGACACTGAATATAAGCTTTTTCATGATTAACTTTGTCCTTGTCAAAAATGCCATTCCATCTGTTTCTCACTTGCTTTCTAGATTTAGCCCCTGCTGTGGAACCAGCAGACGGACACTAAATATGCACCTCTCTATTTCTTCCTGGATACCTTGACTTGTACGTTTTGCTGCTTTGCATTTAAATAAGCTCTAGATACTTTCCAGTCATATTCAACGTACTTCCCTTATTTTTCCACAGCAGGTGATTATATTGGTGTTAGCTCAATCAGTCATAAATTGTGTATTTAATTTGCAGCACATCTTTTGTGAAACATGTTTGGTCTGTGGAAGCTACCAGGTCACTCCTGTTTCTTTAGCTGCTCCTCATGGAGAAGTGTTTCTGAGTCAGCAAAGGGACCCCCACACACCTCCCAACAGCCAGAGGAGCAGGCTCAGGAAAAAGACAGGCAAACCACTAATGAGCTAATAACAGTAAACAGAAAGGAGGAAGATCAAAGCTGAGCAGCTTGAAACAAAGGGCCAGGTGGACACCAGAAGGAAATGCTGAGCACTCTGTTGCTTTGGCAATGTAGGAAGACAACTTCAGGGCACACACTTACATGTATACAAGGAATGTATCAGCTAGCAAGATTGTAATGGATTTTTCAGAAAGTAGCCAAATCATATTGCACAAACTTGTAATTCCTGGTATACTAAAAGTCACAGCAGGGATGCTTGCCTCAGTCTTGTCTCTGGCATTCCATGCTCTCCAGCGAGCTTAATGCTGGGGGTGTGGAGGAAACTATTCCCTTCTTCCTAACCACTCTTCACACGTCCAAAGACTACCACAAAGATAACTGCTTCTCAGCTCCTCAGAACCAGCAGCCCTAATCCTTCAGCTTTTTCTAATAAACTTCCTTCCCCAGGCCCCTCATCCTTGTTCCTGTTCTCCAGGTTTTTTCCGTTCCCTCCACATCCTCCTGGGATGATGGTGCCCACAGCTGAGCTGCCTGCTTCCCACCACCGAGTCAAATGCAAGTATTTCACCATGTGTTTTACAGATGATACTTGTGTTTATTTTTCCCAGAATGGTTTTCCATTTTTTCCCAGCAGCATGATATTGTTGACTCATATCTATGATTTAATATATTATAGCTCAGTAGTGAAATGGTTGAGGGTTTGGTGTTTGGTTAGGTTTTTTTTGTGCTTTTGTGGCTACTTTAAGAAAAAGAAGAAGAAAAAAATGTGCTATAGGATCACAGGCAGATTTAGCTTATTTAATTTATCAGTTTTCTTAATGCTAAGGATGAAAGGCCACACTCACAAAGTACCTGCTGATCTCATGAATGCCAGTCACTAAGACTGTAATAGGCTATAAGAAGAGTCTTATAGCTTGCTTTTAATTCTTTCTTTGTGTTTGGCTTCAGGTTTGTCTGTCTTCGTGGAATAATTTAAATTTGAATTGCTTTTATTTGTTCTGAAGTCAGACTTTTGAAAGTGGAGTTGAAAATCTAGTCTTTATTTCTGTTTGTTTCAGGGAAGTGGAAAGATTGCAGGCCCTTTTCTCTCTGTGTTGCAGCAGTCTGAACTCTTCAGCCAAATGTATTATGTGTGTCAAAGTTTTTTTTCCTCCTGTCAACAAATCTATGTTGATTGAAGGCTCAGTTTTGTTATACATGCTTAAAACTGTGTTTTACTTTGCAGGTCTACACTAAAGCCATTATGTCATGAGAAATATGAGTGAGATAAAAAGTCCTATAAAGCCATAATTTGTGTGCAAGCTGACATTCTTCAAAAGCATGGACAGGAAAAAAAAAAGGTGTTTGTTTTTGATTTTTAACACAATTTGGAAACAGATGAGTACTCAACCTCTTGAGACCAAACATATGTTAGTATGAAGTACCAAACTTGTATGTTTGTTGCCCATTTCATGACTACAAGCTAAAAATATTTTGACATCACTAGTTAAAGTTTGATAAAGCTAATTATTATAGTAGAAGCACCCAAGATGCTTGCCATGCTGGCTGCCTTTCAGTGTATCCCACTTAATATTGTAGTGATTCCCAGTCGAGACATTACAGACAATTTCATGAATGCATATAACAACCTGGCAAAGTTTTCTGCCACTGAATGTGCGGTGGCTGTGTAAATCCCAGGGTATTTATTCTTGTCTCTGTCATTTTTGTCTTAGGAAACCATTTAATGTACTATATCTTCTGCATGCATTCAAGTGGTAAAAGGAGAAAAAAAGAAAAAAAAATCTTCCAATGGCTCATTTACAGCCCATGTTTTGTGTTTCAAATAAATTTTTGGATGTTGCAACAGCTGTAGTTTCTACAAAGCAGAAGTGTCTCTTGATTTAGTCTGTGACATTATTTTTCTCATTCTTCCACTGCTTCCTGAGCTCAGCATGTCCCAGTGTTGTTTGAGAGAGATACCAAGTCAGCTGGCTGCTTTTCCAGTCAGTGTTACTCTCACCATGCCTTTCCCTACAGACAGCAACTTCCGTGTGATAAGGACAAGTTTTTGGCTCTGAGTATTTGTCAAAAAGCACCATTCCTCAAATAAGTACGTCAAACTAAGATCTCTGATCTGTGTCCAATTTGTCTCCTGTGCAGCACTCTTCTTAGTTTTAATGAAGCAGGATTGGAAATAATCAGACTTTCAAACGATACCATGTGGCTGAGCACACAGCATAGAAACAAGAATGTTTGAAAATCACATCATTATCTGTATCATACAGCCAGAGGAGCCCATCAGAGAGGGCTTTATATCACAAATATAGCGGTAGAAATCAGAATCAGTTCTCTCACAGCCCATCCTGTCTTCTGTGAAGTAGCTTGGACAACAGTATGAACAGTTCAAGGCTTCTTTGTCTAGCTTTGGGGATTTTTGGCTTTCCTTTTTCTTTTCTTTTCCCTTTTTTTGCTACTTCTCTAGCTTATTCCTCTTCTCAACAACCTACTCAAGGCTGATATACTCCTGGTGGAACCAGACACTCACTTTTATCCCAAGTCATTTTTTTACCCCATCTGCTTCCTGCTTCAAACTCAGCAAGACTGAGCTGGATGTTAGAAACTGAGCACAGGAGACTGCGATCTCTTACCAGCAACAAGAAAAGTATGTAGACAGATTAGTGGCCATCAGATCTGGAGATAGGGTAGGGACTGAATACTGTGAGTGCTGCCATTTCATGCAGAATTATACTAGAATGGGTATTTCCAACTCAAGGGGAGAAAACCCCTCCTGGTAAAGAGTAGGGTTGTTCTAGTTCTTAGGACATTTAATGATGCACTGGCACATAGTAGCTGCACTGTAAATATAGTCTGAAAAAATATGAGCTTAGTTTGGAAGCTGCTCTTCGCTAAATTATGGGGTTTTGATCCTGACCTAAACTGATCCCACATGTTCCTTGATTCTCCCAACATTTGAGTGCACAGTAAATCAACTGTAGTTTTTGCTTTTTATTGCAAAGAATGAACAGAAGAGATTGGGAATTATGTGACTGGCATCTGTTTGTCACATGGTTTAGATCGTTTGATATCTTTTTACCTTTAAGGTTTAAGTAAAGTTTGAAACAGGTATACAGGCTCAAAACTGGTTAACTGGCACCAGTTTGCAGAAAGTAGTCTGAAGCTTACCAAAGCATTCATTTCAAAAATACTCAGTGCCTTTACAGAGAAGAATGCTAGTACTGATCTTACGAGTATTAATGTGTTCTGCTCACACGTATTTCACATTATTGACTACACAAAGACATAGTACCATAGCAGTGAACAGTAAAGGAAAAAAAAAAAATTAAGCAACTTCCTTGGTGATAAAACCTAATGCTTTAAAGCGACAGCTGTTGTACCCCTGGATTTTGCTGCTGCTGCTTTGAAAAGTGTGCCTGTTCAGTTATTCCTTTTTTTTTCTCTTCTAAGGCTCTCTTCCCTCTTCTTTGCTCCTCTTTGCTTTACCAGCTTTAGTGGTGCTGTTATAAGCGAGTGTCTGTTCTGCAGCATAGGTCTCAGCCTTCCCACCTCAGCTCTAAAGCTCTTTACATTTCTGTTCACAGACACATTTTTGTCATCTGGTCTCTGGGCTGATGTCCTCCAACCTATTTTATTCTTAAGATATTTTGTACTTTTGTCTTTGCAGCCTGTACCTGAGAATGTCTTCCTATTCATTGGCTTCTTTTTTTTTACAAGTATGGTTTGTTGGCTTTTTTAACTTGAGGCTTGGTATTTATATTATTTAGTGGTAGTATTAAAGCATGGCTAAACTATATACTTGAACTTGGCTTTCCTAATGGACTGAGTTTCCCCTCTGAAACATTAGTCCTGCAGCATGATTTTTTCTGAGCTGACTGCCCACACAAGTCTGCTGCCGTGTGGGCTGTAGAGTCAGCTTGTCTGAAGTCTTACTCGGTAATTACCAGGTAATAAAAGTTAACTGCCCCATAAAACCATATGGAAGAACCATGTAATTGCTGGCTTGTCCTACTCAGACACCCTCTTCCTGTGTGCTGGACCTCTTGGACAGGGGAAAGGACTAACAAAGGTCCCCTTTGGCTCTCTTCTTTATGTTTCTATGATAACCAGGTGTGACTTAGTTATGGGCTACTGAAGAAGAGGCTCAGAGGACTTCTGTGACGAACTGGGAGCCTGAAGTAGTGAATCTGAACTAAATTGTTCCTCTTTTATTTATGAAAGGGGGGGGGAGGGAGATAAGTAAGACATAAGATAAGTAAGACACTCCAAAATTATCCTCTAACACTTAACTGTTTTCTATTCACCTTAAAAAATGTTTCACTTAGTGATGCTTCAAAGCTAATCTACCAGGGCACTGAATTAGCTGGTATAGAGTGAAGGGTGTCTAACATGAACCCAAAACAGGGCAACTTTGCAACTCACCTAAATTGGCTATGACTCAAACTGGCAGTACGAGTCTTACTCTAGTAAGCGTGTATAATAACTTTATGGGGAAATGAAAAATGTCAGGTTTCTGCCAACCTGCCAATAGAATTTATATCCCTGTTGCAACTCATAATTTATACTGCTCTGGTTCTGGTATCTTCTTTTATCGTGTGTGTCTTCTGCCTCATTTTTTACTTCTCAATGAGATAACAATCCTATTTTTTTTTCTTTTTTTTTCCTGTTCCCTCTTAATTACTAAGTAACTGAGTTTTCAGTCTTCCTCAGGTGTTGAAAGTATATTTGCTGAGACTTCCTGGGAGAATTGTGAAGGAGTTTAAAAATGACACAGAAGGCTATTAAAATGGAGAATGAGTGACTTGGGCAGGGAAGCTGCTGAGCTATAGAGTTAGGCCACCAGAAAGGATCTTTGGATGTCATTATCCATGCCTCTGGCCCAGAGCAGAATATTTACACTAATATTCTTAATGCATGCTTGTCTAGGCTGTCATTAAATACCTCCACTAGTGACAACCCTTCAGTTTCATTAGGCAACTGATTACTCTTAACGTTAGAAAGTTTTTCTTAATCTTGAGTCTAAGTATTCCAGGTTGTCATTTATGTCATGACTAGATCCCAGACGTAGCCTGTTTGGGATAGTGCAAAAATAATTCAGCTGCTTTCCTGCTTGTAGCACTAATTTTCCAGGAGTGGAAAAGGAGACAAGAATGTGGAAGTTACTTTCAGAATGAAGTAGCTATTATCAGTTCTTTTTGTCAGATTGATCATCACAGCACCAGTAATGCCAGCAGACAATTCAGGGTCTCTCCTTGGTAAAAGAGATCGCAGCTATGTGTTTCCTACACAAATCAAAATCCTGAGCCTTCTGCCATGGCTGCACATGGCCATTCTGCTTTTAGTTAAAAGCCAGTGAGCTGTTACGCTGAAATCTAGGCAAGGGAGCTGTGATGGGGAAACATACGAGAATGCCTTGATTAATAGCATCCCTAAATGACAATGGCTGTTTTATAGTTTTTATAAGGATTGTAGTGTTTCTCATATATAAAAAAGGACAAGATGTGGTTGTAATTAATAGAGAGGCTCTTTGTTGAAGCTGTTGACTGTAGGAAAGAACCCAGGGGTTTCTCAGGCTCTTCAGTTGTAAAACTAACTAAATACATCTAGGCTGCCTTGTGTCACTCCATGGCATCTTTCAAAGCTGTAATTAGCAGATACCTAATGAGTTGTGGCTACAGCGTGTGGATCAGATGACTCAAATATTTACTTTTGGCCTCTGATTCTCTTTCTCCACACAAGTTAGAATAATTTTGTTTTAATACTTACAGATTCAGTTTCTTCAGTTGTCTTGCTTCAAAACTTCGTTGTTTTCCAGCAGCTCATCAGACTGACCCCTCTGTAATGTGTTCAAGCAGCAAGGTACATTTAAAACATTTAGTGGTGAAAGTCCATGCTTCATTAAGCCTTTTTTTTCTTTTTCTCCCGGTAAGAAGTTTGCCTGAAAGCCATTATTTTCACTACCGTTGTTGGAGTCTGATGTATAAAATGCAGTTGGCCCTTTGACAGTTATAGAGGAGCACATCACAGAGCGATATCATTACCCTCTTGGTATTTTTTAGCAAGATTGCAGCTGTCCTGTTGCTTCACTGTGGAACTTGTGAGTGTGGGACTCTGTCTTGTTATGGCGGGTGGAAACAAATTAAGCCAGGCTATATTTTTAGCTATAAAAGAGATTCTGTGATTTTACCCAACAGGGCAGGGTAAAAACATGTAGAAATATGGATCCCTGACACTTACCTTGCATAACAGATTCTTCTGTCGGAGACCGTGAAGCACGATACCAGTAATGTTAGATGTGATGTTGTCTTGTGAGCTCAGTCCAGTGTATAATACCTCATTTTCTGTATTTTGCTTTCTCCCTTCCAAACTTTGTATTCATTTACCTGCCTGTGATGGCTGAAACTCAGGGCAGACAAATAAGTTTTGTCATCATGTTGTGGCTATGGAAGGTCTTTTCAAAATGACCCACTGCAGCAGCATTAAATTGTCACCATTCCTAAATGTCAGAGTATGCAGGGCATGTGGGCAGCACAGCTATTTGCTATTTAGCCTTGGAGAAATGTAGTATGATGGGAGACTGGATAATTAGGCTGTACCTCTTCTTTGTGGCCTAGATTGAGTGCTGCCACATGACAGTGTAGCCCTTTATTTTAGCTAGGATGGGATGGTTCTGCTTGAGAAACATTGGTGTTGCTGTGGTGTGTCCGTGAGGCAGCGTGATGAAATAGGAATACAACTCTCTAGCCTAGATTGAAAGTTCGTAGGCTGGGGGTGCGTGTGCAGCTGCAAACCCTCCCGTGCTTGGGTGCACATTGCGCTCTGTAGGGCCAGGGAAGGTAAGGGATGGCTACAGCCATTCTTCCACTAATGTCTTCTCAGCAAAGATTGTTAACACCTCGCAATATCAAGGAAGGAGCAGTTTTCAGGATGAGAGTTTGTGTGTCCATTCAAACTCCCTAGTTTGAAGCCTTCTCATTTTTCTCAGTCCACAGACATTGCTTCCACTGTCTTTCGTTAGCCCATTTGAAAACTTTGAAAATTAGCTTTGACAGTAATTTCATATTGACTCTGCTTGAGCTGACTTTGGTTCAGAAATTTCCTAATTGCTCCCTGTCCTCAGCCATGAAGAGTAAATATTAGGTAAGAACCAAATATTGAACTAAATCAAAAATAAATATCTTTTGGTTAGCGATTTTTCTACACAGCTGGTTGTTCCTGAAGGCTGTTCAAAACCATTCTAGAAGAAATAAATACATGACTTCAAATGTGAGAACAACAGTACCTCTAGACACATAACTGCAAATAGTGTATTACACACAACTTCTGTTGTATGTACCTGAAATGGATTTATTCCTGCAACCAGCACTTTTCTAGACATATGTCTCAGGGGACCTGAACTGAATGTTCAACAAGTTTTGAATAAAGAAAGAAAGAGTGTGGGTGAGGTTAATGTGCTGTAAGAGTATCTGTTTTATAACAGTCATGGTTGTCACAATAAACATGATTAATTTATTCTTCATCACCAGCTGCTCTCTTAATTCTTCAGATGGTGGCAAAGATGAATAGGGAGCAAGCTTCATCCTTCTGAAAAGCTGTGAATTTAAATGGTGCCAATCTCATGGTTACAGGCAGTTGACTGAATCACACGTGAGTTGAAAGACCAGTAGTTCTTTTCCTACAGGTAATTTTTAATGTGCCAGTCTTATTTTTCCCTTAGCCTAGTTATATTTCTTTCAATGATGAAAACAAGGACTACTTTTTCCTTTATCAAATTTTATATTTGATTTTATAATAGCGGTTTGAAAACTCTCTAAACTGTATGTTGAGTAATCTGACAGTGATTGCAGAGTTATAAATGGCACAGCCTATGTATCTAAACTGACAAAAAAAAAGACTAATGCCTGGGCTTGAGAGTGGACATATGAGGATTTGGCCAATTCACCTCCAAGTATAGAAAAGCTGTTTTCTTCTGCCTCTGTAAACAGAACTTGTTGCCGCTCAATGTACTTGAGGCTTCAGTGCAGTATCTGGAGTGTGTGTAGATGCTTACTCAAAATAGATGTGGTGGTCTAAAGTGTTAAATAGACATCTAATGTGATATTTCAAATCCCATTTGGATGCGAAATTGAAATTGTTATTTGTCATAACTCAAAATGAGACATAATTCACAGACAATGAAAAAGCTATTAAAGAAAGGATACATGATTTGGTTATAGTTTACAAGTAAAACCCAAGGTTACATAAATGCCCAAGGGACACTACAAATGCATCTGGTGGCAATGTTAGAGCCAAACACCCAGTCTCCAATGTACCTTCCCAGTTCTGGATCTTGTATCATTAATATACTAGAAATATCCTTTCTAGTATGGGAAGATTACAATAATTGGCCATATAGTCTAAAATTTTGGGGCTGTAGGGGCTTTTTGGGTTTTACTGAATTTATGCAAAGCTTTTTAACTAATCCATGTGACTGGAGGGAACACAAGTTTCCACGAATCATAAAGTAACTAAGTTATTTCTGCTAGTATGATAGTCTGCCTTGGCTGTCAGTCAAGCACATCTTATTGTTCTATTGGTTGTTTTCAGACAATTTTTTAATGGGCTGACTTAGAGAAAAATGCCTCTTAGCAAGGGTCTTCTTGCTTCAAAGATGTTTGTAACTCTTACTATGAAAGCTTCCCCAAAACAATCTGTTTAGTATCTGTTTAAAATTAATGAGAAAATCCAGAACTAGAACAGGTAATGAGAGTCAATTAAATACTTCAAGCTCCAGGGAAAGTAATTCTCAACAAACTAATTTAGGCTATCAGCCTGTGGTCTGCAGCTGAGGGACTGGAGTGCATAATGTGATCTGCAGTAGGGAACGCAACAGTATAAACTGCCTGAGCATCCCTACTGCACCAGAGCTCACAGCTTCCAAAGTAAATGGGTATGGTTGGGCAAAGGCTGGACATAGTGAGCCTGAGAGATGCATGGCATGGCCAGACGTTTTCCGTTAAAACCTTCCACCTCCTGGTGAAGTCCTTGGGCAAAAATAGTTGTAATGTTCCATCTTTTTCTTCCAAAGAGGTGACTCATGTCTGGGATCCTGCAGCTTTTCCTAAAAGAGAAAGACTGAAACTCCTGCTGTTGTAGAAGAACGGAATTCAATGTTTTTCCTCCCTTCAGACCAATGTTTTTTGCTGAACAAGAAAACTGGCAGATACTCTGTCAGTTTTCTGTTTTGAAATTCCAAACCATTAAAAGCAACAAAGCCTGTCTCTGGGTTACAAGGTGGGACGTGGATAAATGACACAGTTGTGTTTGCAGATGAATGGGTGAGTTGACCTTTATGTCTTTTCAACTTGCTTGCAATGACTGATGTCAAATTAGTATACAAAAAATATCAAATTGCCTTATAATTTACAAAGTAACTGCTGAACTGTTAGTGCATCATAGTCAAAGGCTGTTTTACTTCTAATTGTGAGGGTTTGGACATTTGTGCTGAATGAGAGGAATAGGGCTGCTTTTAACCAAGCATGCCAGCCCTCTATGGTCTGCCTTCCAGTCTCATAACCTTGCAAACGGTTCGGCAATTTCAACCAAATTTGAGATGGGATTTAATCTAATGAATTGCCTATGAGGTCTATGGGAGCTGGATTGAAGGCAAAGATTCATGTTGGTGTCCATACTAACAGAAGCACCATCAGAAACCATCAGTCACCTTGTAGGTTTGACAGGAGCTGCTGGGCCATCTCCAGCTCCAGACTAACCACTGCGGGTATCCCCAAGGTGGGCTGGTGTAGGGGAAGAGCAGATGGCCAGGCTTATTGCGCTGGAAGGAGATTTAGGAGACAAAGGGCAAAAATAGATAGGAAATCAAGTTCTGCTAATTTTGCTGCTCATGGAATAATTTTTTATTATTGGGATGGCAGACCAAGCCCACAGGTCACTTTTGTCAGGGTGAGATCCCTCTCACCAATCTAGTTTTCAAATTAGGTATTAGTTTGACATGTACACCTTTTTTTTTTTGTTGTTCTTTTTTTCCTCTACTGTGGAAGGCTTATTATAAATATGATTAGGAATTCTAGGGAGTTTCTTTCATTTTAAAGACATTTATTGGATATACCTATAGTATGAGTGGAATGAGGGCACAACCATTCCTTGTGTACCACTTGCAAAGATCAAAACACAACCAGACTGGTATTTTACGCTCTGTGTATATTTTAATGTCGTTATAAATTGTCTTCAGTTGATTTTGAAGATGGTCAGAGATTAAAGTACCAAGTAACAGTTTTGTGAACAATGTTCCAAGATACAGCAGCTGGCAAAGATGACACCATAGCTTAATTTCATAACTTCTGCAGAGTGGACTTATTTTTAAAAAATAATATAGAGATCGCAATGCATGGATGTTACTGGTGGATCAGTGGATGTAGAGCCAAGTTGCAGCCAATAAACTCCAACTTTTGTGCTCAGTCAGAAAAGTGTTGGGTCTGATCAGCTCTTTTGAAATCTAGTTGATGTTTTTAATTGTTGTTCAGTAACCTTCAAATTTGTACCCTGAATCATAGGCAGAGGCTATTTAGTATACTACTAATGTTTTGGTGGTCTGGAGCAGAGTGTGATGTGCAGATGTGGAAATAAGATACTATAAGACACAACAGCCTTGGCTGATGAGTGAAATTCACCTTTCAACCTGCCTGCATTTTTTTTCTTGTTTATTTGTTTAGAGGAGGTGGGGAATACTGAAAAAAAATATGCATTACAACAGTGAACAGTTGGCTGCAGCTCTCATTAAGAGACAAAGAAAGTCATGCCTAATGACTAAAACAGATAGCAGGTTGCAAATTTGGACTTCATGATGCATTCCAGTCAGTAACATGAAAGACAGGAAATATGTTACATGTGCTGCCTTTGGGGAACAAAAGAAGATATGGAGGTCAAACACGGCTCTACTACTTTTGCTGATAAATCTTTTCAATAGTGGTTTTTGTCTTCTTTTTTTTTTTTTTTTTTTTTTTTGGCCCTGAGCACTGTGGTATTGCCTGCAAAACAGTGGGAAGATCAAACAGCCTTTCAGCCAGCTGCTCAACATTGGTCACTGCCTTCGAGAAGGATGAACCCATCAGAGCAGCAGAGCGCTGCTGTACATCACCCAGCACATGCAGAATGACCTTGAACACCGTACCAACAGCATTTGGCCAAGATAAGTAATAATGCCAATCCGTTATCTCCCAGCACAATCCAACAAGCTCCTGGAGACAGGGATGACTCTACAGCAGGTTTTAACTGCATGTGCTTGAAAGCACATCTAAATTCAATCTAGTGGAATCACTGCAACATTAGAAATCCCTACTGTTATTAGGATAGCCTCGTGTCTGTATTCCTTAGCACACTATTGTAAAAATAAGATGGCAGACTTAAGAGGGTGTCATTCTTTCTGGTATCAAAATTTGGGCAAGTCTCTAGAAAAATTGTGATCTTGGTATGGTAATGAGCATGGTACAGTTGTGGTGGTTTTTTATTTATAAATCCTGAAAAACTGTAAAAAATGGCAGCTTTACATTTGCTATCCAAAGGCATCATAATACAGCAAATTACATCATGTAGTTCCTAATGTTTTGGCTGCTATCATTGCTACTAGAATATCAAGTTAATTTTGGCTGCTTCATGGGTTACTGAGGAGCAGGATCTTTGTTCCAAGCAGTTCCCATTTTGAAAAGGAAAGAGTAGAAGTGAAGGAATAAGCTTCATGCAATTAATGGATTTCTCTGGGTCATCTATTTCATTACTTTATTGTGGTGACAATGGTGAAGATTTTCTGTATGACTGTAGTAAAAAAAATTAGACCTGTGTCAGGTGAAAATAAGGTGTCTAGACCTTTAGGTTAGAGAGAGTAAAGGGAAGAATATAGAGATGCACAGGATGAATCTCACAGTAGAATACTTCTCCAGTAATTGCATTGGCTTCACAAGGTCTACAAGTGTGCTTAAACATATGCATGTGCTTAAGCACTTTGGGTCTGAACCAAGGTATTTATGAATGGAAAAAACATCATTGTGTCCAGGGTGCTGCCAAGGTGTGCCTATGCCACCATGGCTTGACTGTGGTCCTCAGGATGGTATAAAAGCTTGAAGAGCAATTGCTGTCTGTTGTTTGGCACAGCTTTGGGGTTCCATTTGGACATGTCAACAATTTAGATTACTGGTTTTGACTGACTTTAAGTGAGAAATTTAGAGATTTTTATCTCTTCAGTGGATAACTTTCTTTTAATTTGTATTCAAGATATTTTCATCTGTCCTGTCCTGTAAAGAAATCCTTTGAGATTCTAGACTGTGCTAGAATGCAGATACTCATGGGAAAAATAATAACCAGAATACACACAAAATGATTGGTTCAAAATGTGTGCCAAAAAAAGAGGGCAAAAAGATGGTGCAGGGTTTCTTTCTCAATTTCCTCAAAAGCTAAAGAAATCTATTAATTTGTTTCGAAACATGCAAGCCCTTTTCCTGAGTCCTTTTTGAATATTACAGTAATCAATGCAGTTTAGAAATACAGGACCAGAGTAAAGACGGGACTGTACCTATACATACATAGAGTTTCATCCAGCTGGGGCTGGAGACTTAACTAAGGAGCCAGTTATGTGCTGAACTGAAGTTCATTCCAGTTTCAGCTGAAGTTCAATAACAAAATTCATTTCAATGTTACAGGTTAAGGGATGCAATCCCTGCTTTAGAGTGCAATAAAAATCTACTGGAAGCCCAGAGCATCCACCAAAAAAAATATAATACTTTCAGAAGGCTGAACTCCCTCTGCACAATGAACTGTCAGAACATCTTGTTGCCCAACAAGGTACAAATTAAGTTGTTAGTTCACCAGCTGCAAGTTATTGGTATGGGGAATGACGTGCATCAACAATGTTGCTTGTGCATATACATATTTCTAGACTTTAAAGAGCTAGTGACAAGGTAATTGTTTGATAGATGCAGTATGTTATGGGATCACCATCCAAATAACAAGAACACCAATATTTGGTCATATTGTCAATGTATGAGCAATCTGTCCTCAAATTGTGCCTGAAAGCAACAAAACCACATTTTCTCAGGAAAAAAAGTTGCATTTGTATGTTCAGTGAAGAAAAATCTCTTCTGGTGATAACATGCTGTGCTCAAGTTTCTCAAAATTGCTGAGTAATTTCTGCCAGATGAATAAGCGCTGAATATATTCTGTTAAAATCAAGCATGCACTTGGCTGGTAAAGCACAACCCTACTCAGACATTCTTATTCTCCAAACAAACTTGGGGAATGCATCTTGAAATTCCAATTCGGTGTGTTCAAACTCTCATTGCTCCAAGCAACACCAAGTTTACTGAGGTAGTGAATAGAAGCAATTGTTTTATTTTTAGACTTTCAGAAAGCAAATCAGAAAAAATCAGTCAGCCTAATAATGTTGAAAATAACCATTATTATTATACTTTGGTCTGCTTATATTTTGCTCCATAATCATTTTGTCCTAAATATTTTCCATTGAAAGCATAAAGACTGGACCAAGTATTGACCCTTGGGGGACACCACTGGTTACAGGCCTCCAACTTGACCCTGCTCCATTAATTACAGCCCTCTGAGTCCTGTCACACAGCCAGTTCTCTGTCCACCTCACTGCCCCCTCATCTAGCCCACACTTCCTCAGCTTCCTAATGATGTTATGGGAGACAATGTCAAAAACCTTGCTGAAGTCGAGGTAGATGACATCTGCTGCTCTCCCCTCACCTGGCCATCTGATTATAACATCATAGAAGGCTATCAGATTGATCAAGCATTATTTAGCTTTGGTAAATCTGTGTTGACCACTTCCAATGGTTTCCTGTTCTTCAAGATGTTTGGAGATGACATCTAAAAATGGAGTTCCATTTAACAATGGAGAAACTTGTTTTAGGTGTCATTTCTATTTAAATAGGCATTTTCAATCCTTTACCAATGTATTTGAAGACATGTACCCAGCTAAAATAGGACATGCAGGGTCACATCCCAGGAGACTGTTGGCAACAGCTATAGCATAGCATATACTTTGGCAAACATTTTTATATAACATATCCCTTTTTATACTGTGTGGAATTTTTTGTGTAATTTGCGTGCATAACTTATTAATGAGGCCTGGGGAGATCCTACACTTCAGTCTCACTCTTGCCACATCACCAGCAGTGTAATTAGCAAGGATACCTGCTCTATTGTGTGGAGGGCAGCAGATATTCGTGGTCACATCATAGCTGGGCATCTGGAGATGGAAGGATGCAACAGCAGTCATTGTCATACAGCCAGACACATCTGGTACATGTCTGTGGTTCTTTCCCCTGTGGGATGTGTTCCCAGTTAGGAGGGCAAAAATTGGCTGGACCCTCACTCAGGAAAGGTGAGGGTGGGCACCTGTGGACCTTGGGCAAACTCCTTTCCTGAAACAGCTGGTCATGGAGAGGGGCTGCCCAGAAAAAAAACTGGCAGGCTATGGGCAGAAAGCCCATGGCTTTTATTCTCTTTTTGCATGATATGGAAGCTTTGCTTTATTCAGACATTTTGTAAGAAGCAGTTTGCATCATATTTGAACAATAAGTTTTACAACACAGCCAAGTGGAAAACAAGATGTGAGGCCAACAAGCAAGCCCCAGGAGCTGGCTTGGTGCTGACACCTGAGCAGTGATGACTACCGAGTGGTCAGCATGAGCCGCCTTATCCAGTTTCTCAGCTCTGATGTCACATTGCCATCTCCTTTTTTTGGTTGGTTGTTTTTCTGGGAGAGATTGGGTTTGATTTTTAAATGTGCTGTAACCCGAGGCTTAAACAAGGCAGTAAAGGGACTGCTTGATGACAAAAGCAAAATACATACTGGCAGACTAAATTAACAAGGGGGCTGCTGTAGAAAACTTATTGGAAGCTGTGACCATCTCTTGTGTGGACACACTTTAATACTTTGTGAAATTCCTTCCAGTCTTCAGGGATACTTGCAAACAGAACAAGCAGGTTTTCCTACAGGTTGGGCTTCTTCACTGCTTACACTAGATCATCAGTAACTATCCTAAGTAACATAGGGGTTGATAGAGAATTGCAAAGCATTTAGATCTTCACCTTCTGTCCTTATAACATTAATATCTGCATCTAATTTGGGGTTTGGTCTCCTAACCCATTTTTGATGCAGAAAAATGTTTCCCTCCCTTTCCATGTCATGAGTCTGCTGGGAGCTGAAGTGAATGTTATCAAATCCCTCACTCGCCAATACTGTTTCCTAAGCAATTCCCAGGGCTGGGAGATTAACACAAGAGCATTACTCAGCATATCAGCAAAAAATCACAGCTTCCTTTTGTAGATATCCAAAAGTGGAAAAAGCAAAATCATTAACCTGTTCATAATGCATTACCATAGGTCCTATAGATATGTACACATTTATTAGACTTCCTATTATTTTCTAAAGGAAATTCATTCATTTTCTTCAGGAAATTTCCCTGATTATTAAGTTCTGTGTATGGCTTAAAAGATTATTTTGGCATCCTCTCACTCAGATGTTAGTGTCTTGAATCCTGCACCATAATTAACTACATGTGTGTACCAGGGTACTGGTCATTGGTTTTATCTATAGTGGTCTGTTATAGCTGGAGGTCCTTAAGCTCTTTGCTTCTTGGTTGTCACTGTGTTCCTCTATTTGTAAATGATTGTGCTTGTCGAACATAATGATACAGAAGTACAAGTCTTTCAAAATATGACAGAGAAATTAATCTTGGGAAAAGCAATATGGATTTTTAAATGTTATTTCATTTAACAGAATCACATTGTCCTTCAGAGAATTTTCAAAATGGAAGATGTTCTGTCTTAGCCTAGTGCTGCTATAGCTGTGTTATATTGCAGAAGACATTACAGAAAGACAAAGAATAGTGCCAAAGTCTCAGCTGGATTTAAGACATTCTTACAGGATGGTGCACTGACCTTCTGTGTGTAATTCTGGTTTTCTTTGCTTCAGGTTCCCAAGGTGGGCAGGGTAACATCCCAGCACACATCCTGAGCTGCCCATGCCAGCATCCCTTGTCACTCCTCAAGTATTTAGGCTGTTTGGAGGCTAGACAATGTCTTTTCTTCCCCAAAGCCCATCTAACGTAAGTGCATCGTGTCTTTAACATAAGTAGCAGTTAAATAAGGAGCAAAATCTACATTTGTCCTGTAGCTTTTTGTAAAGTATTTCACATACAAGGGCAGATTTTCGGTAGTGGAGAGTGGTCTAGCTTTATCAAAAGCTTTAGGGAGACCTGCAGGGCAGTGCCTTGCCAGCTTACAGCCAGCTTTCAAATCGGAACTGCTCTGCTGTCTTGAAATACAAAGGACACAACAAGCATGGTCTTTCTTGGGGGAAAAAAGTCCTATGAGCTACAGTAACAAACAAAGAAAAGAACATCTTTATCAATCTGAAGACAGCAAACACCTGAAATGTCTCTTGAAAGATATGTCAGGTGTGTGAGTGTTCTAGAGGGAAAGACAGGCAATAGGGCAATTCATTTGCAGATGCAGTCAGACCTCGGTCACCGGGAAATAATTCTGTTTGCCAATGAGAGGGTGTTAAATCTTGGGTTTGCTTAACCAAACTGAAAATGTTGCAGCAGCTCCCAGATTGCAGGCGTGAGACACTAGTGACTAATCCACTCAGTTCCCAGATTTCCTTATCCTGATCTCCCTACGTTTTTTTTCCATATTTCTTCTCTGACTTATATTTGGTCTATGGTCTTTACAAGTGTGAGGAGTGTCAACAGGACCGACAGAGGTAACTGAAGCTGGTACCTCCCCTGTGCAGGGTTCCAGCTGGTGTGTTTTCCTGTGAGCTGTTTCTGCTCAGATTAGGTGATATTATCAGCCACTAGTCAGGGTGTTGCAGGAAGTTACATTTTTGTGAAACAAGAACAAAAGCATAAGAAGATCCTTGTTTAATTTTTTGTTCTGAAAGGGAGACCAAATGCTGGAGTAAGACCACATTGTCAATCCTTAGAAGAGTGGTGCACCTCCTCAGGGACAAATGTGGGATTTGTAGTCAAAATTTATTACCTGATATTTTGTTTCACATTTGTGAAGTTATGATAACAAGGTCCAACCAGAAATAACCAAGACTGGCTATTTTTTGAAGCGCAAAAACTTGCTATGGCTTTGAAGAGGGCTTGCACATTTAAGTTAGAAGTACCAAGATAAAAATGACTTCTGGAAGTTCAAGGGTGAGAGTTGGGATATGTGACGAGGCTGTGCTGGCCTTTGTATTTGGAGTTTCACAGCCTGTGTTTACACTTAAAAATGTGTGTCTATTGATTCGGTTCTTTACAGAGATCTCAGCTGGGATAAACAGATTGTGGGGGGGAATCTTTGCCAGCAGCTAAAATCTGTCTCAGAGGCCAAGGTGCCTACAGGAAAGGGGCTATATCTTATCCTGATATTTGGATGGGACTGGTATTTGCTCATCCGAATAGCAGGGCTCTGCATCTGCATTCCAGTTGAACCTCAGCTGTAACATGACCAGAATACAAGGAGAGCAGTATTGCAACCTTATTGAATTTGTGTTGGCACCCTGTTGTTTGAAGCTTTTTTTTTGTTTAGAGTAGCTGCTTAAAAGACACCCTTATTTTCTCCCATCTATTTCAGTAATAGGCAAAATTATTTAGGAAGAGAAATCCTCTGATCAGACCTTCCTAATGAAGAATTACTGCTTTTATTATACTGTTCCCTTCAGACTCATGCTGTTGTTTAACTCAAGTATATGATTTGTAGCGTCCTTTTGGGGGAATTGTCCTGTGATGAACATCCTTTTTGGAAGGCTGTTTGCAATATGTAGCTTCTTTATTCAAATATGAGCTTCTTTATTCAAATTTATGTTGCTTTAAAGCTGTTCCTCTGATGTACACACACGTTTTGCTTACAGCAGTTTATCATTTTCTTTCTTGGAAAGCTTGCAGGGGACTTTTCATAGTTTTTCTCCTAAGCTGAGAGATTTAAACCTAAAAAAGACCATGGAAGCAGTTTCCATTAAATTAGTCCAAAACCAGGCTATGGCACTGGAGCAGTTACCTTAGAATAAATTCTACCTCAGGTTAGTTCTATTGTGCTCCGGGTTTTCCCCTCATATTTTTCAGCTTTGGGTGCATGTAAAACATTATGTGTTATTATCCTTTGTTTAGTCTCACTACTGCCACATCATACAGGAAATATTTGGCTGGTCCTGGGGTTAAAAAAGAGCCTGAAATTGTACTTGATACTCTTTCTTGTTACAGGGTGCATGGTTTCTTCGGTCTAAAAAATGGTTTGGTGTTATTGGTCTCTCCTTCCATTATTGCTCCATTTTTCTACTTTTAATATATTTTTTATTAGCATGCTGTAATTCATGTTGAAATCCAGTATGCTTCTCCATATTTAAATTTTTTGGTCTGTTCTTGCCTAAGCTCTGACTTTACTCACACACAGACAGCAGGTTAGCTATAACAGGTCTTACTGAGCATTCCAAAAGTTAATTTGTTATTTTCTAACTTTTAAGACACATTTTGACTTGACAGTGTTTCTGTAAGTATCCTCTTTTCTTGCTTTGCCATTTCCAAGATAAAAATATCCCTCAAATGGTGTCAAATAATTGGCAGGAACACTAGAGAAAAATAATCAAGACCAGTATTATTTCATGTTTTCTTGACTCTAGAAGTTGCTCATTGAAGATGCAGATCTGCTGGGGGGAAAAAAAAAAAAAAAAAAAAAAGCTATCTAAATAGAAACAGTTTCCCTTACTCTCAAACTGTCATTAAAAAACAGTCTCTCAAAACAAATGGATTTGGAGTTCTCAGAAAAAGAAATGCATTTAAAGATGAATGGGAAGATGTATGCATTTGTAATTGTGGCTTTAATGAAGTTTTCATAAAGTTCTACAAATTTTCTCAGGAGAACTTGACTCTTACTGTCAGTATGTTATCTGGGAAAAGGTCACCTAAATGAGAAGAATTTGGAAATGGGAGATTACATACATTTGGGAAGAGAGTTTAAAATAAATCCCTATGTCCACTTTGGTATCTGCAGTGAGAGGAGTGCACAGACAACACGACAAGAACAGTTGCCTAACTTCAGAATTCTTTAGCCAGTAAACATCTGTGCCATGTAGAATTTATCTTCCATTGCAGGAATTTGGCTCTTTTTCTTGAGACAAATATGGTATGACTTGCTTGCTATTCTCATAAGCTGCAAGTTGCTAAACTTGATATTCATAGCTGTACTCCAGTGTCCTGGTTTGAGGTAAAATGAACCAATTTTTTGTTCTGTTCTGAAGGGCCACCTGTCAATCTCTTTTGGTAAATTTGGCTGAAACCACGACATCCAGAAAAAAAAGGTCCCTGAAATCTCTGCGTGTGCATGTCCTAGGCGCTGGCTGGCACTCATAGGTGTGCCTCTGCTGGGCCCAGAATACAGTACACCGGTCACCTTGAGGTGAGCACTAAATTTAATCTCAGCTATAGCTAGGGACAGAAGCCATGTTTTAATTACTGATTCAAACCCCATTACTTCTATTGATCAATCTTGCAGTGTGTTCTTGTGAAATGACACAAGATCTGTTTCAGCAGAAACTAGGAAGCAATGATTTTTACCAATTTTTTTCCTGTTAACTTTAAACTGTTGACACGGTGCTAAATTCGGTATGCTGAAGGTGTTTCCATGTGTCACTTCTAATAGGATACAGGTGTCAGACAATTTGAGATTATTTCAAATCTAATTTTCCTATAGTGAAGATACAAACAGTTACACCAGAAGCAGATGTTGGGCCTTTCTCACCCCTCTGAAATGTGGTTTGGCATTTATCCAGACTGAGTCTATGGGGGAAAAGAGAAAATTATATTTAATTTTAGCTTACTTGGTTTCCTCCTTTCAAAATCTACATCAACGTGCAATAAAAAACCCCATTCCTCTTCCCTGTGCTTACACACAGGGACTGAGTATCTTGTTGCAAACAGATGGAGTACAGGCAGGTTGGGACATGAACGCTTTTCCATCTCCATGCTTATCCACTATGTGGCCCAAAATGCTATCTTTTCTTTCTTGCTCTCTTATCCCTGACTCTATCAGTTACTTCCTTAGCGAACTGGTTGGAAATAACAGCCAGGAAACAGAGGTAACAAAGTCTGTGCTTAAACCACTGGTTAGCATCCTGCCTCGGTCCACCTCCATTGACCTACCTACAGGTGGTCCCTGGGACTGCACTAGGACTCCACCCAGAAGCCCTGAGAGCATCTCCATCCCCCTTCCTTCCAGCTGCCCTTTTCCACCTTGTCTGGTATATGCAATTTTACATATGACTGGAAGTAAAATCTCAGCTATACGGCACAGATACAAAAGCTAGAGTACCCGCTGGTGCTTTGCTGAGGATGGTACATGTTTTCCATCAAGAGAAGCTTCACCTAGTTGAGTTACGCTCCATCAGAACTCATGAAGGTGACAGGAAAAATTGAGGTTGTGATCCTGGTATTGCGGTCTTGTAGAAAAGAAGACCCTATTTTGAGGTTTGCCGTGTGAATCTTGGTTTATGCTGCTCAAATACATCTCTCTTTGCCTGCTTCTTTTGACTATGAATCCCATTTGTGTTGTGACTATATTTTAAGCAAAATTGTTATAAATTTCTACAATTGAACGGTTTTATTACAAATAACTGCACATGAAAAAAATAATTAAGGATTTCATAAAATGTATTGTGGAAATGGTTATCCATTTTTTTTAAATTGGTATTTTTTGGTTATGCAAATGCTGCTGAAAAGTTGCCATCATAACTGAAAAACAAATCCTTTTAAGACCTAAGAGCCACAAATGTGTACTGGGAAGTGAAGGAGCAGCATATTTACATCATCAGCTCTACGTGCCAGAGGAAGAAGGGCAAAAAGTCCTTCCACACATGGTGAGGACCCCACAGGCTGGTAAATACACAAGGGAGAAATCAGCAGATGGTGGACAGGAGGCATTAACGCCGTCGTTCATCTGTGTGGTGTCGGTACAGATTGCACTGGGACAACTCTCAAGTCAGCTCCCCGCCAAGGCCACTGAGGGAGGTGTGTGAATACGAGCAGTAGAAAGCGTGAAGTGCTGGCATGCAAATCAAAGGCAAAACTATGGAAATGCCACTCTGCAAATGGGGTTTTAACTGCGCTGCCAGGAAGTTATCTAGAGGCATTTGAAGACCAACCCGGTTACAGGAAATTAATCAAAAGCGTTTTCGAGCGGATCCTTGGCCAGTGAGTGCTGCTGTGGCTATTTATACTGCTGAACTGTGGCAATTTACCCCATTAAGGATCTGCTCAGATGTCAGATATTAGCCACTGCCAGAACAAGTGACCTTTCTGCACAGTATGTTAAGAAGAGAACAAAAAGATGGAAATTCCCATTTTCTAAGCGTGGTCCAAATAAACCTCTGTGCTCTTGTTAGGCCAGCTGTGTTGAAGAGGAGTCATTATAACAAGCCCTATTTTTTTTAATTTTTATTTAGCCTGCACCTGTCTTTCCTTCCACAGCTGAGGACACACTGGAATATCCTTCCCTATAGACCTGATCCTGTAAAAGCTTCAGGTGGATATTAAATTCATCATTATATCTACATATATTTCTACTTAACCACTTAAGGGGAACAACCAACTGAATCCAGCAGTTACTGGAACATGCAGTAGCCAATCACCTGCAGTGAAGAAAAGCTCCCCCATTTCTCCACCCTCAAATAGATGAGGGTTTTTGGGTTTTTTTAGTTTTCGTTCTTATGGCCATCCAAGTTCTTGCAAAGGAGAGAGGACCAGCTTCAAGCAGCCTTGCGTGGCCATTACCTGCAGGATCTGTTGAGGAGGTGACAGCTTCAGTCCCACCTAGCGGGAAAGATTCCCTCTCACTTCAGGCACAGCCACAAGGATCAAGGCAGTAACTCCATTTTATCAAGAAATATACAGGAAAGAAGCGTGCCAAACTACTGTGAAAAAAGATATGTGTGATTCTCCTGAGCAATTTAAGACTTTCCTAGAGCAAAACTGGGGTCAGCATTGTCCTGGGAGAAATGGGAGACTGTAAAACTCTCATTTTTTCCTCCTAGACTGTCCCTCTATTGTAAAAAAATTTTAAGTCCACAGAATGCCATGAGATATTTCACTTAGTTATTCTATGTAAACAATCAGTGGCATTTCTAAAGAGTGGGGTTCATTTAAGGTATTTCCCCTCTTTCGTGGGAATAACTTATTTATACTTGATCATTTTGCTCTGATAATTCTTACACACTGATCACATCCACCTTCAGGGCTGAAGTTTCTCCATATTCCCTCGGTTGCTGTTCCCCTATGAACATACATAGTGCCAGCAGTTTGATTTTTTTTTTTTGTCACGGTGATACAGGAAAACTGATGGCTTCAAAATTGGCATTATTGGTTTGGGGTTTTTTTGATCCAAAATTGTTGGATTTTTCTGCATTTAAAATGTGATGCATAGAAACTGACTGGCACTATACAAGTAAATTATTCGTTTTACATTATCAGACATATCCCACATATTCTGTATTTCTGGGGAACAAAAAAGATCAAAGTAGAACTTGAATTGTTTTGTGACAAAAAACCATGTCAGAACAGGGTAAGAATAAGAAATTATTGCCAAACAAAATGCTGCTTCTCGTGGACCCAAGATGTCACACTAGGTTTTATCATATAGCAATTAGGTATGAGATTCTACAGTTTCAGGGGAATTGTAGCTGTTTCTATTGTAGATTAGTTCTTCTCTTGTCACCGCCTACTTGAAATAAAGATAAAATTAGATTTTTCAGAATAATATTTTTAATGCAAACAATATCCCCAAAAATGTCTTGCCACAGAATAAAAGCAAAGTTAAACAGGAAATTTGGAAAACTGTATTTACTATTTTAACAGATAAGTTTTAGAAAGATGCCAGATTTAGTGAGGAGCTTTTTGCCTCCTAAAAATAGTTATGTTTATATCTTCTATAACAGTAAGGCACTCATTGTAAGATTTCTTTTTTTGTTTGTTTTTTTTTTTTATTATTTTATTTTCAAGGCAGTACTGAAACTTTGTGTAGTTTGATTCTCTGTCGTCTGGATTTTGAGCAGAGTTACAGCCACAATTGCAGCCGTTCTGGATTGATTGCATGACAGAAAATGATTACTTTTGGCGTACTAATTAGCCAGTGAATAGAGTCCATAAAAACTAGGGATACGAACCAGGAAATGTTGTTCATTAATTTTGTTTATGGTTATTTAATTTTAATTATAATATTTTAAAGCTATTTAAATCTACAGCTCCATCGTATGTAAGTTAATGTAGCATATTTTGTAAGAATAATCAAGGCCTGGTAATATAGATCACTACAGAGCCTGTAATTAAATCTTTGATGAGAGTTCCAAAGTTATTTTTAAATGTGCACGGAGCTTATAAAAAGTGCTTTACAAAAGCTCTACTTCTGTCATCATGACTTCACAAATGCTTGTCTAGCATTGTCTAAGTTTAATTTTCATTCTAATTCAAAATGAAAGTGTTCATAATTGAGTAATCGCCTTGTAAATCAATATTCTCTGCAGGTAGGAAAAACAATTAATTTTCACACCTGTTTTCCTGTACAAGTGATAATAAGGTATGTTTTTCTATGGACCATAAAGGTTTTTAATACCATTAATGCCATTATGCCTTGAGGAATATGATGTTGTTGATGCTCATTTCAGGTGTTTTCTTTTCTGAAGAGATGATACAGGGTCTGATTTTCCAGCTGTGTTTTTGGCACCATCAGGGTGGTTAAAGAGAAGTTCACCCTGCCCCTGACAACAGAATAAATCTCACTGATGTTTGCAACTTGAGGAAGAAGGTCATGAGCTGGAGGATGGTTTCTCTGCCATGTGTGGCTTCTTATTCTGTAGGAACCAGCATGCGCCATTTGTTCATTGCTCTCATCGCAGGTTTTGTGCCTTCTCAAGCAGTGCTCAAAAAGCAGCTCCTTGGCGGGGCTCCATCATGAACAGTGTCATCTTACCCATGTCAGCAAACCCCCGGCCCACCTGCACCTCTGACTGCAGAAAAAGGGGGTGGAAAGGATTATTTTTTTTTTTTCCCTGGAATGGTTTCCTTGTAATTGAAGGACATGTTTAAGACGGGCTTTCACTGCCTCCTATTACAGCATAGGAGCTCGCAGGTTTCCAGCGATAAGCAGGCTGGCTGTAGGCAATTAGAAAACCTCAGGGTTTTAAGAGTCTAGTCGCTAAAATATGTTACAGCTCAAGTCATTGTTTAACAATCTGAGTCTCTTACAGCTGTGAAACACTCCCATCATCAAGTAGGTCTCTGGGACTCCCTCAGGAACGGCAGGCTCTAGATATCCAGCTGCTAGGAACAAAAATAAATCTCTTTGAAGACTTATTTGCCATCACATTGTGTGAGGACTTAGGCTGAAATATTTTAACCATTAATCTCCATTCATCAAATCTTGTCATTCTTAACAAAACTCCAAAATAGTTTCAGCTGTGAGTTGAATGTCGATGACACCAAACTCTGTACATAGATATCAATTTTGTGGTTAAGATATGCCACACGCGAGACATGCCTGTTGCAATCGAAACAATTCCTGCCCATGCAGAGAGACCAGAGAGCATTTTATGTCTTGTTATTTATGCTCTTTGCTATTGTGGAGGGATAACAGCAGAATTTTAATAGCTTTCGATCAAAAATGTCTATTAACCAGTTTTACACTCTTCATTAATGGCCAAACAGCCTATGAAACTGGGATGTAGTGTTTGCTATGATCACTATGGTATAGCACTAGCAGCAGTAATCCCTGCTGAGTGATCATCTCATAGAAATATTCACTGTAGAAGCTTGGTTGGAAAAATATCAATGTCTGATCAGAACCTCAAAAGAACCTGTACGTCTGTATATCAGTGGGATGCAAAGAAAACCATTTTTTATTTTCTCTTTTCCAAACTGCTTGTTTTAAAGTAGTAATTAGGTTTTTTGGAGTTGTTTCTTTTTTCTATTTTTAATTTTTACTGCTAACCTAAAAAGAAAGGGAATAAAACCAATGCAAAACGTGACTCTACTTACAACATCCTTTGATCTCTTCCTTAGTAGTACTTTATGGATAAATCATTAGCAAGTATGTTGCACAACTTAGAGGTGAGTTCTTAATGACTTAAAGACTTTTGGGCTGGCAAATATTTGAAACAAACGGACCCCACCACATCTATTTAGACTGGTTTTCCTCACAGTGTCCCTTCTTTTTTATAAGCAATGTTTTGCTTCTCAGCCTTCCGCCCTTCTTTCCTGAGCAACCCAGAGACCGTTAATGTTGTATTTGTGATGTTGCGCTAGTCTGTGATGCGCAGTCAGCAGAAGGAAAGGTTATTCCACATGGGAAAACTCGGTCTCTATATGCACAAATATCTGAAGTCTGCACTTCAAAGGAAGAGCAGTTTATTGCTGGCCAAGCACATGGCTATTGCAGGAACATCCTAATGATTCTTTGCTCTTCTAGGAGACAAACTCCTCCAGACTTCATGAAGACTTTGGATCAGCGCTTCTTAATATCCTCCGTCAGAGAGACAAAAAGCTCTGCAATCATTCAGGGAGAAAAACCTTATCCCACTTCAGAGACAAGATACCTTTTAGGGGTACAGAGTTTAGATTATCTTCCCAAATCGATACGGCATGGGAATGAGGAATAAGAAGTCCTAGCCCAAGAGTTATTTGCAAGGGCTTTTATTTCTTCTTTTGAAGTATGAGCCAAAGCCTGTTGCAGGCTCCTGTGGAAATGTTCACATTAACATCAGTACTTAATTTTGTTGGGTTTTGGAACTATTTGAAGAAGGGCAGAGAATAAAATATTAAAATTTCTATAAACCTTTAAAAATACTTTGACCTGTTTTTGAAGTCTTTTTTTTTTTTTTTTTAAGTTGTGTGGTTTTGACTATGGTTTTATTTATGCCTATTGCTGCAAGTAAGGATGAGGGCCAGGGTAGTGTGTTTACAGAGCAATGAGAAGACTCCTGCAATAAGCCCACTGATGTTTTTTAGTGCAGTTTTCCACCAAGTTATCTGCAATTTCTGATTTTTTGTTTAACTATTCCCTTACAAAGAAGATTTTTTTTTTCCTGTATTGTTATTTCCAAGAGCTTTGTCTGATTTGTTTTCTATTTTCAGTGCTCAATGAAGCAAAAAAACAATGTTAGTCTTTGGTGGCCGGGGAAAATAACACAAGTTCGCAAAGGTGGTCTCCAGATGATACAGCTCCTGCTGAAGCAATCGTGCCGTTCTGTGTTTTCCCCGATGAGGGAGGAAATCTACGGCAGCAGCAGGGCTGGCAAGTGCAGGTAAGCTGCCTTCACTGCATGTGCTAAGAAATCACCAGCACAAACACATTCCAGCTTTGGCAGTATTCAAGGAATGGCTATTACTGCTCCAGGGAGGAAATAATTAAAGCCATTTCTTGACTTTGACAGTTTGATACTGGTGGTTTTCAATAGCAAATTACCAACATCTGTACAGCGAAATTCGGCTACTGTAGCAATTATTCTTTAGGGCTAACCACAGAGGTGCTAGGACTTTTCCATTTTCTAGATGTGCCCTAGTTAGGTGTGACCTACAGTTGAGATCTAAACTACACACGATGGCAAATTGGGTCTCCTGCATTACAAATGTAAATGAAACCATATGGAAAGCTTAATATTCTGTGAAAAACCCAGTGGCAAATGCATCAAAGACAGAAAATTAAAGACTGGAAAGACATCTGAATGGGTTTTTTAATTATGTAACAATTTCAAGTTTCCAGAGCAATTCAGCAGTACATTTTATACATTTCATTCAATTCCAAAAAAATGATGGCTTTTCCTTCCCACATAGTGTTATAACTGTTTTACATAGTAAACACAAAGAGAATATGACTGTACAAGCTGAAAACTCACATCTAGGGCCCATAGCAAACAGCACAGCACTGCAAATTTCTATTCCTAGTGAAAGAAAAGGGTAGGAAAAAAGTTAAATAAGATATATATATATCTGACTCAAATATTTCTTTTTAAACACTAACTAGAAAAGTTAATACAAATCTGAACAGAAATGAGAGGCTGTGATATGAAATGCATTTCTAAGAGAGAATTGGTTTGGGATTGATAATACTGCCTTATTATTCCACTGCTTCTGTTATAACTGTGTCAGCATTTTCTGTTATAATCCACTTTGGTCAAGGATTTACTGATGTACAAAACTTTCGTTCAGTTTGTAAATTGGCAGTCTGTCTTCAGCTCCATTTCACTGTTATTTAAAGTTCAGAACCAACCAAGGCAGAGTACAATTGCTGTAAAAGTATGCAGTTGTTTTAAATTAGAGCTTTAAAATTCAGAAATCTTTTGGGTGGCCTGGTGGGGGATAAAAATAGCTTGTACACCCATCATCTGATAACTGAGAGGCTTTAAAATATCACTGGGATCTCTGGTTACTTTGGCTGAATAGTGAAGGCAGGACAGACATAAGGAAGAATATGCTGATTTCTAAGGTAATGAAGTAATGAATGTCTCATTTGCAAATATTTGATCCGTGTTAGCACAAAGATAGCAGTATAATCCACTGCAAAATTACAAGCCTGCCTGTTGAGAATTGCTCTACACGGTGGGTCATCCTGGGTCCACAGCTGGGTGGAACCTGTGCTAATCCTGCCTCCGGCTACTCCCCTGCCAAGGAAGGAGAAGAAAATTATTATCAAGCATCAATCTCTTCTTGCTGTGTGGTTACCAATGCACTGGCACGTAAGGGCAGATCCCTGGCTTTAGGAGATTTGCGGTAAAGATTTTATCCCAACTGCACAGTGTGGGATAATAGACAATTAGGAAGGAGTTGCTTTGCATGATTATGCAACCTGAACTGAGCCAAAAAGATGTTATATGACTGGCTACACTTTTTTTCCCCATGTCTTTATTTCCTCTTCTATCATTTTGACATAAATACTATGTATAATAAGCAATAAATTTGTACTTCTGATACAAAATAAGCACATGGAGTTTGTTAAATTGTAGAAACATGTATTTTTTAAGGACAAAGGGTGGAGAGAGTGTGTATGAAAGACAGGTTTCTCTCATTGAGTTGTGTTAGAACCATAGGAAACCAAACAGTAGTAAAGTAAATTTCTAATGCTGATGACAGATTATAGTCTTTTTGGTGCTAATCAACTAACTGTGGCAAAAATCACCTATAGACACTGGACAATTAAACCCTTACTTCACTTTAGGGAAGAAAATAATGTGCTCCGAGGAAATCTGAGCAAGTTACTCAGATCAATTTAATTTAGATACTGATGTGCAAGTGCCAATCAACCTAATAATGCATTTAATTGATTGTAGACGGTTATATTTTGAAATTTATAAGGAAGAGAGCATCTCATTGTAATGATGCGTTATCATAACTGTACTACAGCAATTGTCAGTCCTCGCTCTAAGCAGAGTATTGTGCAGGCTATTGGTCAGGCTTCATCCATCGTGTAAGTTCCTCCTTTAAAACCTCAGGAAAAAGTAGGTCACTGCATTTTTGTGGTAGTACAAAATTCAAGTGCTGAGAAGAGAAATCAAATGCAAACTAAACAGACTGGGAAATATTTGTACAGGTTTGAAAAGGAAGGGAAGCTAATCTATACACAGTCAGATGTACATTAAGTAGAAGAAAATAGGTGAATGTTTCTTTATGCTCTTAATCTTCCTTTGACATGAATGTGGACAAGTCTAGATATTATATTCACACCAGTAAGTCAGTTTGATGACTTGATGCAGTGAGGCCCATATGAATCAATATCAGTTGGCCACTTACTTGGAGACTACTTAATTAAGAATAATATGATGACACAGCTTCCAGACAAATCCACAGTGTCTTGATTTATGAGAAAGGGTAAGGAGAAGGTATAACAGTTATCTTTGTTTTGCAATTGAGATTTTTCTCATGTAAGGTTAAATTAAGAGTTAAAAATGAGGAACTGAATGAGTTCAACAAATAAATTAAAAGGGCTGTTTTGTCAGTGTCTAGGCTGTTTAGAGGACTTTTGGTTTCTTACCAGCATACCTGTTTCACTGCATATTGGGGTCATCCTAGAGCATCCAGCACGAAGCTGTCTAATGTTAATGATGAAAGAAAATTACTTCCATGTAATGGGGGTTGGAGTGAATGTAAGTTGCATCACTGTTTTGTCATGTTGGTCTTTTGTTTTGTGTTTCTGCTGAATGTACTTAATACTGCAAACAAATCAAATTGTAGCTATGTTTTTTACAATATTTGCATTTGGCAAAGTCCACCAAGTTAATTTGAAGTGTATTTTTTTCCTATGAATCCATATAATTTCCTCCTTATTTTTACCTGCTTAGGGAGCAGGCATTAATTTTTCTATTGAATGGGTTTAGGGCAACAAGTTGTACCACATCTGACAACCTCCTGTATTGGATATGTTTGTTTGACCACAGCCATGTGCAAGTTGCAGAGCAGAGAATCCAACCCACTGTGTCACTAACGAAACCCTGGGGCTTTGCAACTCCATATATTTCTGTTTCTCAACAGTCAGCAAAGAGGAAAAATAAGGGAAGTCTCACAGATTGAATGCCTTAAGGAATTGTTTCTCATCTGCTCATATTTACACAAAAATAAATATAAAGAATTACGCCTTTAAAAGTTCAAGTCTTTGAATGGAGGTTTGTGCTTAGCAGTCATAAGTCAAGAAGTCACTTGCAACAGAACTGGCTTTGTTTTTTATCATCACTTGCAATATCCTGAACCTCTGCTAGCTAGTGCAAACAGTTTGATGAGCGAGCAGATGAGACGTCAGAGGACGAAGTATCACTCTCTAAGGAGACAGTCTTGGACATTGCTAAGATAAAGGCAAGATAAAGTATAGAAAAATATGACTTAGTGATTTATTTTTTTTAAGACAAAACTTCTCCAAAAGCAAGAACAAACCTTAGAGATTATTATTTTGCATCTGATGCTAGAAAAAAACCAAGCTTTTTTTCATCTCCTTATTGTACTAAGTGATAATTTGTGTTTTCTGAACTTTATGAATAAAGCCAGACAGCTCCATTCCATTCTCCAGTCTGGAGAATTTACTGATAAACTTTTGATTGAAATTATGACTTTGGCTGAAATCATCAACTCCATTCTGGACTTTACTTTTGTTCAGGTTATTAATTTCTGAAGACTGGCAGGCATAAATTGTCCTGTCAAAATATTTATTTTTTTAAGGTTTTGAAGCTTAGAAGCTGCAGAACTTGCTGCTTAAAGTATTTAGTCTTGGAGTTCTGTCTGCAGTCTGAGAAATTATGCCTTGTTTCTTGAGTCATCTGTAAGGGACATGAAGTTCCCCCAGGAAACATGTTCTTAAGGATGAAAAATATTTTACAGAATACAGAGGATATTCTTTGCAAAAGTCTTTGACTCACTTTTTTACTCTGTCTTACCCATCACTCATTTTCTTCATCATGATTATGTCATCAGGCTGATGAATCTTTGAGGGAACGGTGTCTCTGACTTTGCATTTCAAGAAAGACCATGGTGCAGTTGAATTTATCAGAAAATTGTTCACGCGCTTGCTGTGAAGCTTTATTGTACTGCTTCTAGAAAGTGTCAGCATTCATTTGTCAAAGCCTTTCATTCCCTTTATTAAAATCTGTGCTGGGTTTCATCCAGTCTGTTGCTTCACCAGCTGCAAAGCAAACACAGGGGAGGAAGCAGCTTTTTCCCATCTCTTCGTTATCCTGGCCATGGCTAATGCACGATGGTATTAATACTGTCTCAGGGATTGCTTTAGTGACTGACAATAGCAATGTGATAATTATCCATATATGTGAAGATAGAGGAAGAACAATTTGACAGAAACTTTCAAAGATGAGCATACATTAATCTCTGTTGCTCTGTGTTAAGTGTCGCAAGGGTGTGTGTCCACACTCTAGGAAACATTTCCATGAAGATTTAACTGGGCAGAAGCCCCTAGCCTTTTGCATGGGTAAAGACATTGCTGTCTTGTGGTCTAGCATTAACACGGACTACACTAATAAACTGCAGTACTTACTGGGATGTTTCCCTCTCCTATTAAAAAAGAAAGTTATATAAAGTAGTATTTCTCTCCACTGCCATCTAGTGAAGTTACTACTCTGTGTAAAGGCTTTGATAACCTCAGTTGAGTATTAACATGTCTATCTATAGCTTAGTAGCACACAGGACTTTGTGCAGAAGATAGAGTTTCAATGCAGAGTAGCTAATAGTCATCCTTAGGGTAATAACAAATAGTACAAACTAAATGAGGTATAATAAATTTAATCATAGAATTCTAACAATGGTTACAATGATAGAGATACTCAAAAGGCTTTATGCATCTTACCAGAAAAACAGAAGTGATTGGGAACACCTAGATTCAAAATACAAAGTTTTGAATAAAGGAAGGACCAGATATCTGCAGGCTGGTGGAATGGTTTAAATGTCTGGGTTTGGTTTTGTTTTTTCACAAAGTGCACAGGTTTCCTAGGGATGAAACCTATCTAAGTTAAAAATAAAATAAATCCTGTGGCAAATTTTTAGTTCCTATTTTGTGAACTATCCTGAAAGATTTTAAGCTTTAGATGAAGTTATTGATTATTTTTACTGAAGGCTTCCAGAACCTTACAGAAAGTTTATTCTCACAAAACATATCTTTTCACTAAGGTCTGAAAGGAACCTCAGAGGTCATTTGGGCATTGCCCTGCCTCTAATTGAGCTCATAATCAGGAAAATATTACTCCTTTCTTTATTTTCAAGTATTTTTCAGTGTTGTTGTGTAGTCCCTCAGTTTTGTCTAGCTTGAGCAGCTATAGTTCACTTCATACTTTAAATATGTCTCTCATCATTCCTGATCCACCTCTTTTTGTGTCTCATTTATTGGCCTGCATCTTCTACTTCAAGTCCATATCTCCAAGTCCAGAGAGTGATGCTCACCAAAATCTTCACTTAAGTTCTTTTATCTAGAACTTGAATGATGTTTTCAAAAGCAAGCTATTGAGATTTTCAGTTATCCCCAGGTTGTGCTGGGTAGAACACACCATGGGTGTGCTCTGATGTTTTTACTTCTTCTACTTGTCAGGGTGGGCATCTAACTGGGTTATGCTGTGAGTACGCAACACCTCTCCATTTCTGTTCAGCTCAATGAGATTGATTTTTGACTAAAGATCCTTGACTATTTTTGTTACATACAAGTAGGTCAGCCCTTCCTGATAATGGGAATAGCTAAAATAGGACATACAGCTCTGAAATCGTTACTGTCTTCATGTATCATTTAATGACAAAAATCTTTCTCTTAATACTGTTATGAAAGTCATCTTAAAACCAGAAGTGGTTCCCAACATGAGAGACTAGAATTAATTTAAGTTGAAAAAAGACATAATATTAACATGATTTAGGAGGAAAAATCAAGACAAGTGAAAAGCAAGTGCCTTTGATCACTGAAATCTGTATTTCCATTGCCACAGCTGAGCAGTTATCTCTGCACTCTGATTCACTTACTGTATTTCCATTTCAGTTTCACAGGCACGACGGAAAAGCAGTAATCTGCTTTAATAGCAGCATGGTGGTTTGTTTATTTATTTTTTACTTTTGTTCTACCAAACTTACTTTGCACAAAATCGACTACGCAAAACTTAATGGCAATTTTTGTGTGTATCTTTCAACCCTTACTGATTAAGCATTATCTTAAAATAGAAATGAAAGATGAGTTTATATTTTAACTTGAGATTAACTGCTGAAGTCTGTGCCTCCAGGCAGGAACTGCAGTTGCACAGACTTGCATTATTTGCTAAAGTTATGGAAAGGAAGTGAAGCAAACTCGGCATCTGGCAAATAAAAGACAAGTGCAAGGTGGAATAAGTTTCTGGTTATTATTTATTTTGAAAGAAACCTTTTTTAAAGTATTTAATTGAATAGTGTCATAAAGAATACATTATATAACAAAATTTCTTAAATTTGTTTGCTAAAATGTTTGGGAATTTCAGGAGACTTTGAAAAAATCTGATGCTTGTAGTTCTGAATAAGCTTGCTAAATTCAATAATTGGGGCTCTATTTAAAGAAAAGGAAAATCCTGTCTTTGGTTTACTGCAGAAAGGCTAAATAGGATTGAGTTATAACTACTACTCCCTTGAGCCAAGCTAAGGACTCAGAGAGGAGTTATTTTACCTGTCTCTCGAGACAATAAACTAAATCGTCTTAAATCACACCATCTGCCCAGGCATATTGACAGTATGCCAGGGTAGCCAGGCAGTGACCATGTTGCCAATTAAAAGCAAGCAGTTTGGTTCATTGGCAACTTCAGTACTGATTTTTTTGCTGAATAACATGTAATTTCCAGCCAAATTGCATTTAGCTTCTTTGTTCAAGGCGTTCCCTGCCTGAGTTAGAAGCAGTGACATTTAAACACTTAATTGCATATTGCCATAATACTTGCACTTCATTTTTATTGGAAAAATACTGTTCTGAGTAGAAAACTTCAGCCAGTGCATTTTTATTTACAGTTGCTAGTGAATGGCATATAGTGAACCCACAATGTGGTTCCTAAGCAGCCCTGTTATCAATAAACAGCTAAGAAAGTACATTATGTACTTAAAGAAACCAAGCACATTGGGAGGAAGAAAGAAATTTAATTACTGTGGTATTGCATGTTTCACATTGTACTCTCAACCAGAATTTTAATTCCTTGTTTTGAAGTTGACAAGTGAGGTTATTAAAAAGTTAGCGTTAAAAAGTTGTCTTTTGATTGTTTACGTTGGAACTCACATACTCCAAGCTCTTTTTTTATTTCCCAAAAAATACATCAAAGCTTTGAACAATCTACAGCTGATAAAGCAATGTAAATTGCCTTTATGTTTCAGGATGAAAAGCAGTGGGGCAGGTTAAATGGCATGCCCCCTTTGAAAAGTAACAAGAAAGAAAAGTTCCATGAGTCCAAAGCCACACGTTCTTCACTTATCACTTGATAGGTAGGTAGCTATAGAAGAAGGATGAATACAAGACATTATATCAAGACACAGGAAAGCTCAAGATAGATTACTTACCCTGGTTTTGCATAGTGCTGCTTCTATGCATAATGTTAATTCCAGACTGAAGAACAAAGGTAAAAGGATGTGCTGAAATGGCTTTGCACCGACTCTAATGCTGTCTTCTTCATTGCACTATTGTTTTTATTGCCATACTGTAAAAATGCTCTGTTGAAAAAATGAATCAAGCTGGTCAGGTATATGAACATTCAGCTATGCAGAATTACTGCAGTTGGATTTTATAAGGTAATACTACAGTAGGTTGAATACTGTTCTATTTCCATGGGGAAAGAAGTAATAAAAAATGGGACATCAAGAATAATCTTTAAATAGTTTCCCAGTAAAAAATATATGGATTTTACTTCTAGCTTCCAGTAACATACAGTATCCACAGAAATTGTTTTGAAAACAATATCTTGTTTTCAGTCAAACTTTTGAAATCATGTATCAAAACAGGCTTTTCTTGTTTTGTTTGTTATTTGGTTTGTTGGGTTTTTTTTTAGGAGTCATCCTGGCCACTATCTCTGTTCTTCTTGCTCTCTAGTAGAACAGTAATTGTATTCCACCTTGTGCATAGGGCCTCCATTACATGTAAAAATAGATGAATATTAAAAAAAAAAAAAACATAGGGAGAAGGGGGAAAGATGTAAGTTACAAACTTTGAAGTTGAATCTGTCACATAACAACAGTGTCAGAACCAAGATCCACCTCGCTCGAAACCCTATATCCTAGAACTGCCAAGAGTGAATAGTTTGGAAGAGTAGAAGCATACACAAGCAAATAGCGATAATTCCCCTGAATTCTTTCCTGACATCTCTTGCTATGTGGCTCAAGGTATTCCTGAGCCAGAGGTGGTGCAGGCTTGATCCAACTCTTGATGAATTTTTCTTCCATGAATTTTCCCTCTTCTGCTCTGAATCCAAGGAAACTTTTGACATTCTAGTCCTGTCTCTGCAACAACCTCTGTACACCTGAATTCAGTGGGCTGCAGTCCGGGCCACTTTTGAGGGTCCTGACCCTACTGAAGTTGACTGAGTTCCCCTGTCCAAGGACTCCATGCTTGGTTCCATATGCACAGATTGTAGCTGGCATATAGGCTGTCAGGGAACCCGGTTCTTCTGAAGGGATGGCATAAAAATAAAGATTTCTAGGAGACTTATTTGCAGTTTACCTGTCTTAGATTCTCTTGGTAGAGCTAAAAGTCATGTCATAACAATCACTTCATATTTGTAAAGAAAGCAGAACTCATTGGCAATATATTACTGTGCAAATTTATTTACAGTTTGCATTTTCTTTCCATTTACTGAAAGAGTAAGATAATTAAGTAAACTTCTTTTAAAAACAAATCAGTATTTTTTTACAAGACACAGGCACAAAGATATTGCTAATAAGGGTAGATTCCTTTGATGTCAGGCCTCACGCTGCATAAACTTCATGGACCCATCATTAGTTCTTGTCATCTCTTAGGGTCTTTTGGCTTGGGGCCAAACAATTGATATAGTAGAGAGCTTCCAGCTAAAATAACAGCCTCTGCATCTTTATTTTCCCATCCATCAGATTGTTGGTGGAAGATAGGACTAATTTGTCACTCTCCCCACTTGGAAAAGTTTGATAAATGGCTTAATTAGACTTTTTTTTAAAAAAAAAAAAAAAAAAGAAATCATATTTCTTAAGAACTAAAGGTTGGGAAAACAATGGCTAAGAATTGAGTTAGAACAGGAAAACATTTTTTATTCAGTAAAGATCAGAGAAAACACAACCATTGCACAAGCATGAGAAGAAGTGGAAAGAGTACAGTGGGTTGGAAGGACTTTCAAGAGAAACAAAAAAATCCCAACCACCCTAACACACAAGTGTCCTGTGAACTGTGCAGTTACCCAAAGACTGCAGGCAGACCATGCCTCTATAGAAACATCAACCTGCAGAGTGTCATTTTAAAAATGCTGCCCCCCAAATTACAGTGCAACTAAGCCTTTGTGTGTAGGCTTCTAAAATAGATAAAATGGCACTCTTTTACCTAAAAGAATGTCTAAATATCCAATTAACTACCTCTGTTTAATGTTTTTTAAATATTCTAGCGTGTCATCTATATTGAAGGGAACGGTGCTTTCCAGGAGGCTTGGGAGACTAGTGCCTACACTGGTCAAAGCGAAGACTGCTTAAAATCGCATTCTATAATTTTAGGACAGAAGAGGGACCTGCCCAAGGCCACATGCAATTCTTCTCTTGATGAGTCAAGGACTGAGAAGTTCAAATCACAGTTTCTGAATGTTCCTCCTCAGAACATGCTAAAGGTAAAAGGATATTTGAGTTTTCTCCTTTTTGTGAGGTCATTTCATGGCTCATGCATCAAAAACCTGTGGAAGAGTGTAGATTAAAAGCAGCGTGTTTCATACTTTTTGAGCTTTCAGCCAGAAAAACCAGAGAGAGAAGCCAAGTAAATTACTTCTCTTGACTGTTGTTTCAACCACCAGATTTGGATAACTGTCCCTCCACTTTGCATGCTTAATTATGACATGTATGCGCATGTGTTCACACATGTGCATGTGTCTGCGACAGCTGGTAAATCTTAGCAAGTTAGATATGTTTGGACTTTGTATTTCTAATCATCTTTTATGTAACCATTCCATTTGGATCACTGAGGAAATATATTTCTCCTTTCTCTGGTCTGACATAAATTAACAAGGCAACAGACAAACTGCATCCTCCTTTTTTTGATAAACTGTCCAGAAACTGGATGTAATTCAGAATTAATTTTAAAACTGCTTAACCTCTGGGCACAAACTTATTTTAGTAAGGAAAAGACAAATATTTTTCAATTAAAAAGATTTAGAATCCCTTTTTCTGTAGTACACTAATCTGAAATGACACTGAGGGGTAATAGACCTGGTATTAGTGCTTCCCCAAGGAAATTACTTATCTTTTGCACTAAATTAACTTTGTCTTTCTCACACATCCTAAAGCTGTCAGTTTGGGCATTCTGTGTAAGGAAACTTCTTCTGATTTAAAGTTTCTGAGAAGAAAGGCAAAACAAATGTGTTTAAACAATAATGACCTCTTACGCCCCAGTCTCTGCAACCCTTTCTGAAGTGGATAGCCACTAACATTAAATCATTAACACTCCTGGAAGGGTCATGGGGACAGCTTGTGGGAGTAGCCTCCGTATGGGTTAAATCCTGGACCAGTCACATGTGTAAAGGCCCAGCAGCAAATGCCAGGATAAAGTGAAGATGAATTGGGATAACACAGAGGTCTGTGTAAGGGCAACATTAAAGAGAGTTTTGCTGGCCAGGCCCCAGGCAACTGGTGCAGTTACAACCAGAAATGACTGCAGACTACTGATCTCTCCTGACTCCTTGGTGGCCTCTCTGAGACCCAACAATTGTAATACAAATGCTACGTTGGAAGTATTCTCCATGTCTGCAAGCCAACATCACCAAAATGTGACGGTGACTGAGTGCCAACAAGCACTGGCATGCTTCTGGCATGGCTTGTGAGATGGGATGGGGCAACTCCACTGCTCACTGCCATTTTAAGAGCAAGAGCTCTTTGCAAGCCATGTCAGGAGCATGAGCTCTTGAAATGTGGGTACAGACACCTCGCTACCACTTGACATGGAGTTTAGTACCTTCCCTGTACCAGTTTGCAACTTATGCGATGTGTAATAAGTCGTCAGAGGCTTTGTCTGAGCTACTCCTGCTTGCTCCTCATTGTGGTTTTCACCTGGGACTGTGGGAGGAGGGCCACTCTGACCCACCAGCTCAGCAGATGTTGTTTGCAGAGCCAGTTTTGCACAAAATGGCTCGTGCTATTCTGCATGACCCTGCTATTGACACCAATTGCCTTGTACTGGTGTTTGTAGATAAGAGCTTTGAGTTGGACCTTGTAGCTATGGGACATCTTTAATATAATAAGGCAAAATGATGTAAAAAAGCATCTCATGGCCATTTGATATTCCTGGCTATAGTTTACTTCTTTGTGCAATCTTTTTACTATCTGCTGCTAGGAAATCAAGACTGGTACCCTGTAAACATTTTCCACCTCAGGGAGTGATTCGACACACATGAACAGCGTAATGGTCACTGCTGGACCAGCTGTTAGGGGTGAAGCAGTTCATGCACAGGTTTACAGGATCTGGTCCCAAGATAGTAACTGCCCGTATCACTAGTGAACTGAAGATAAATTGTGCTTGCAGCTTCAGATCTTCACTAGGAAATCTGATTTATCTAATTGCAGAATCTAAAAGTTCAGCAAAGTGGCTACACATTGGGACATGAAAAGTGCATTTACAGGATTATTTTTGTATTGAAGGGAAAATTAAATCAAGCATTTTCTTCTGTATAAAGAATGCCTTAGACAGGAGGCAAAAAAGGAATATGTCGATCCCTGTGTTGCTGGTATGCTATTCTAAAGAAAGTCCATATATGCAACATGTTTTACTATATTTTAAAAATAAGAATTGTCAGATATGAAATTCGCTAAGTCTAGAGTAATTGTTTTTGATTTAGAGCCAGTTGTGGATATTAATATTTTAAATTAATTCAATATGCTTTGAATTGCTCTGCCACTTAGTTTACTAGGAAACTAAAACCATTTGTAACAAAACAGTCAGACTGGTTTTAAGTCAAACCACTGTATAAGAACATGTAAAACTAATGGTGCACTTCAGACAATTAAAAAAGAAACTTCTGGACTATGCAAATGACACTGATTTCAGTTTATGTGCATTAGGAACCAAACTTAAAACTCTACAGCTGCTTTGAAAGGAAAAATTATTTTCCACACTTTCACCTCACCCTATGGTCTGCAATAAAAAAGTTTAAAGGAAACTCAAGGGTCAGAGGGTGAGATTTTTACAGATACTGAGCATCTAGGACAACTGGCAAGAGTGGATTGGAACTAACTGGAAGTTCTGCAGTCAAGTCTTTTGTAAATTCTGACATACCTGTTGTTTTTAGCCTGCTTAAATTTGTTATGATATGGCACAGAAGCAAGCATAGTCCATATTAGCAAATCAGTGGTTGCGGGATGGAGACTACAGCTAGTGGAAGTCCTGATCACAAAGTGGACACATAGACCAGTAGAAAGTTTTAGGCATTTCCATCATCACAGCTTGGCTGTGTTGTAGGACTATAAATGATCTGTAGATGGAAGTCTTTGATGTATCACATGAACATGCAGTAATTAGTCTAATATATCCATGAAACCTAACCTTGACATGGTCAGTGATCTTGCAAGCAGTTGGCTCATTTAATAATTAGATGGTTCTCGAGCATTTAGGAAGATGATTTCTTCAAGCTGCCAGGTGTCCTCTCTTTTTCTTGTTTTTCCACCCAGTAGGTTACTACAAGTATAATAGACTCAGATTATATTTTTTACAGATACATTTAATACCATTTGCAAAATGATTGTAAATCAATTTGCTTCTTTATACATACCATCATATAACTTTAGAAGAACCTATTACGTGTTAGCAGAGATTAATAGCTCGTAAACTGTTAAAATTATTGTACAGAAGTCATATCTAGCAGTCTGTCCCAGGAAATTAAATGAAGCATACTTCTATTATTTCATCTTACAGTAAAGGTACAATGAATTTTATTCAAATCAAATTCTTGTTTTATTAAGAGCCTGAGCTGAAATACATACTTCTTAACTTTTCATAAAATACTTGGAAAATGCCTTCATTTTTATCCAGTTGCAAAGTTTAGACTCAACAGAGGACAAACAGAAGCAAGAGGCCAAATTTACTGAAGCATAAAAACCTGCACAAATGGATCCCAGGTGGAGTTCAGTCATGAGTAAAGACTTCAGGATTTGGTCATAGCGATGACCTGCAGATTGCTTAGCAATGTTCACTTCTGGAAAGAGTAGGTAGAATCTATCACAGTAATGACCCTTTCCCTGAAATGAAGAAAACTGTCAACCTCCCACATTCTCATGGCACAATAATTTTGAATAGCAATTTTAGTTATGGGGAGCTCTAGTGTTGGGATTTGTCAAATACATGGGAATTTTGTTTAAGTAAATGTGTATTATTAATGGTCTGGTCATTTGGGTGATAGCTATTTTCAAAAGGGAGAAAAATAACACAATTAGGAAAAGTCTTCATTGTCTCTCCAAGGAGTTTAACAGTAAAGAACTTTTAGTTCCTCTGGTCTACCGTACTGACTGAGGTAATCTCTGCCTGAGGTTTTGGTCCACTACAGGTTACTATGAGGTAAATTAACTACATTTTCTTTTCAATACAGATTTCATTTGCTCCTGGACTCCCTAAGAAGGTAAGAGGAAAACACAGTAATGACTGGATATAAAACTAAAAGCAGAGATACAAAGCAGAGGATATGTATATGCATAAACCTCAAAATGGTTCATATATGTTTGCTTTGATCTTTAAATGTAAACCTAATGCTTATTGCCAAGTTAGTAATTGCTCACCAGAACCAGATTTGCCTTTCACTCTAGCATCAAACATGAGGTAATGATAGCAGCATGAAAAATGGCTTCTAAGTTGTTAATGCTTTGGACTTTTTGGGCTTTTCTTTGCCTGTAGAACCAGAAATGAACATATTATCCTTTCAAATCGCTTTGATAAATCTCATTCCCTTTAGGATTAAACATTCGCGAACATTTTTATGCCTCACTGAGCAATTTCAAACAAACTGAAATTAATTCTTTAGCTCAAATTTTATACTCATAAGACCTAATTCCCCTTGCCTCTAGCATTATTCTAGTCATGTTCATTTGTGCAAAGTGACCATAATGTTACTCTTCTGATGTCTTTGTGCACTTAGAGAGGTACAGAGGTCATGTTGGGCACTGAGCAGTGGGAAACGAGACTCAGAGTTGGATTCTACAGCATCGTACAGGGGCAAGTTGGATGGTTAGATGTCAAACATTGACTTTAGATGCAAACCCAGGACACTTCCGTGCTTTATGTGAGTGCAAATGCAGGCTTAACCACTAGGTACTAGCTACTTTGTGATTTAGTGTGTCTGCTGAATTCAGGCTAAGGGGGACACATGTATGAACAAGAGTTTGCGCCTCATAAATACTCGTACACAAATATTTGCAGAATAGTTACTGGCACAACATGACTCAGCTCCCTTGAAATAATCAAGCCACCTTATTTACACCACTAATTTGAGTTCACTGTGCTGTAAACACCTGGAAGCTGATTCTGCATGGCAGCCAAGGGATCAGGGCCAGCCAGCATGGGTTTATGAAAGAGAAGTCCTCCTTAACCAACCTGATCATGACCATGTGACCCACCTGGATGGGGGGAAGGCTGTGGATGTTGTCTACCTGGACTTTGGTAAGGCCTTTGATACCATCCCCCACAGCATTCTCTTAGAGGAGCTGGCAAATCATGGCATAGACAAGTATACTCTTAACTGGGTAAAACACTGGCTGGATGGCCGTGCCCAGAGAGTTGTGATTAATGGGGTGA